>JAQFZX010000747.1:0-45523 GCA_034682405.1 Hydroisotoma schaefferi
TTAATCTCTTGCAATTGTCGTGTTAATCTGCTCTGAGATGGTTAATTACTGGAACTAAAAATATTGGTTTTGTTACTAATGAGAAATATGATAATTTGAACAATAATATTTACCTTGAAACCCCAAAAACCAACCCTGCTTCATCAGAATCCTTTCTATTTTTCCAAAATCTTCTCTCCAATTATTTGTAGTGATCTGCTCTCCTGCTCTTTGACCCTTGACTTGGCTATAATGGCTTGTATCAGTTTGTGGTTAGTATAATACCCGGGTATCTGCTTGGGGAATCGTCTGAGGTAAAACTTTGTTGTATCCGAGTGTTTGTTTTGTACGGATGGACTGTACTGTGCAATAAATAAAGGATTCCATTAATTTTCAATAAGCCTTCCAGACTGTAAAGTGAAATCAGTTAGGGGGATCATTTCATAAATCTTCATTATCCAGCCACCATCCAACCTAACCCTTTCTCCTACGTATGTTCAGTAGCTTATCTACTAAACTCATCTTTTTAATTCCTCCGGGGAATTATTCTTCAGAAGGGAAAAAACTATAGTAAGACACGGCAAAGTTAAATTGTAAACATGATATTGAAAGGTGTGGGGTATTATAACCGGAAGTACGGTATATTATTCTGTATTTTGAATGTAATACAGAGGCATTACCCTTTTACTGGTGCCCATTAGGGCTAAATTGTTAAGTCTAACATAAAGTAAACTACGGAAGAAGAACGAGACTTCCTGTATTTTCCCCTTTTATTTTCTACCGAACTTGGTTAGAATGCTGAGGTGGATTGGATTGTATTATGTGTGCTAATCTTTTTGCAATCTTTCCCCCTTTAAATGGATATTTATGAACAGAAGAGTTACAAACTTTCACCTCTATTCCGATTAATATAAATCAGTATCGAGGAACGAGTTCAGGAGGTCGGATTCCAAAATTGTGGGCCTCTCCCAATAGTAACCTTACACTTTTACCCACAATTTTAGTAAATTGTTGATCCACAAATGCTGCATAATAATTCATTTACTCTGGCTATTTCCTAGCCATAAGTTCTATCTTTGAAACCTGTAAAAACTCTCCGTATGATGATTCTTTCAACTTTGAACCGTCATTGAGGTTTGCTGACCTAAGCCTTGGACTTGAATTGAATTAGTGTAAACTATACAACTAAGTTTATCCAACTTTATTTCAACTCCTCCTTGAACTCCCAACTTTCAGGATTCGGAAGCTAAGACAAAGTTGGTTTTTAAGGGCTAGACATTAAATTGGATTATGTAAATTTGTCCCCCGTTGACTTTCCCTCAAAAGTGTGCAGACCATTAGCAATTCCATTCCATCTAACCATCTAACCAGATAAAGTAAGGATGGAGTAGCCGAGCACTCCATCCATCCAGGCTGAACTGCTCCACGACCCTATTATTATAAAACATAATGAAGAAGTTAAGCCCGTATTGCAGGTCGTTGTAAAGTGGTCATTTCCTTCTTATTAAAACAGTACCAAGGTTCCTAAATAGTAATAAGGATACTATCCGTATGCTCCCTTTTAAAACATGACTGCAAGTGTAGTTTAAAAATATGCTTTCTCTAGAACTCTATCCTACATTGTCATCATTCCTATAGAGAGAATTCCCCCCGTAAAACAATTCCTAAAAAAACTCCTACTCAACGAACATGAAAGAATAAAACCCCGGGGGACTATTCCACCCGATAATCTACTGAATGAAATAGGGAAGGTAATAAATGTTAGGCTAAACCAACTTGTTAAAATTGTCCCTTCTCAATAGAACCTCAAGTCAATTTAACGACCGAGAAGGAGTACAAGTTTGAAGACACGACGATATTGGTCTCCCCACAGAAAGTACCTTTGTTGAACTTTTGGTAGTAAGTATGAACAAAGGTCATAAAGTCAAGATCCTTAATAGGTAGTAGACCTTTTTCCGAGAAAGTTTGATGCGTTATATCTATCTCTACCTTTTTGTTTTTTTTATTGTCGTTATTTTAGTTACTGCCGAACTGTCAAGCTGTAGACCAGGCTGTTGTTGTGGGCTTCTTTGATGTTAAAATAGAAATAAAACATTCAAAATTGGTTAGCAAAAGTATACAAAACTCCAAAGGGTTAAAGGGAGTATAGAGATGAGTAGGTTGTAGACGTTCGTAGGTAATAATAAACGGAGGATTTACGACGTACTTTCTCTCCCACGTAACGCATTTCCTTCCTCATCTATTTAAAACGTCTCGTTTATTTTCAAAATTAAATTTAAATTTGAATTACAGCTTTCTCTACCAAGGAATATGCTACTTGGAAAAGTACTTTACTTTGCATCTGACCTTGTTTTTCTTCCGTATGTTAGTTTGACCTTTTATATCTGACCTAGATACTCAAACCTGAAGGGTTGAGCTATGTTAATCCCTATTGGGAAAGTAACATCCATTACTTATCTATAATTTGACACTATATATTTACTATATTTCCGGTTTGAAATCGGTAAATATTTGTAGGAAAATGTATGGAATTTAGAGCTGGATCTTGAACTGGAACACTGAAGCTATGTTTATCCCTCAACGGAGCATATCTTTATAATTTGGAGTATCGTATTTCGGGTTTAACTCCAAAAATATAGAATTTGTTTGTAAATAAAAATATGAAAACTTAAAATGAGTTTACGAGTACAAAGTTTAATTTTTGACCTGGAAAGTTGGAGGAGTTAAAACCAGAAATACGCTACGGTAATCCCTTCCCTACTGCTTTCTGTGTCAATAGAAATAAATGGATGAATAAAATGACCCATTTTAAAAACTACAAAGGTTGAAGGGGGCGTGGTCCACGCCTTCCCTGTCTGTTAATTTCATCCCCGCATTAAAACTTTCCCTTCGCATCATCGGATCGTAATCATCATTTGAATAGAACTTTACTCAATTCTGTGTTAAAGCCGTTATTTTATTTATCTTGGGCCTTTGACGCATCTACTCTAACAATTATTATGTGAGCAATGCTTAAGTTAGTCCTACACTACATCCCAAGGCTTCTCCAGTCTTTTAATTGCTTCATTTTAGTTAATAAAATTTAACAGGTCGTAGCCTCCACCAGCAGTGGAGATGAAAATAGACCTTAAAATTACTCCTTAATTTAGCCCAACTCTGGCTGTCTATCCCTAATAATTTTGCACATAGCTGCCTGGAACCCACCCTTACCTATAGAAAAAGCGAAAAAGTTTGCAACTTGGGGAGTTTGGGAGAGAGGAAGATTTATATTTTGGAACTCAGAGTCGTTCGTTCCGAAGTTTAAAAAGGGACAAATTAGCATGGAAATAGTTTTAAACTTTTTGGTCTGCTTGGGAGTATTTTTCTGTGAGCAATTAAGAAAGTTAAATGGTACTTTATGAATGAATGACGGTCTGCTTCTGCTTCCTGTAAACGGTCGTTTGGAACGGTTTTAAAGGCAGAGTTTTGCTCATAATGATAATAGTAACTACCTACCATGAACCGTGAACCAACCTAACTAACTACCAGACCTGGTCATGAACTTTTAATAACTCTTAACTTCCAACATCTGGGATCCTTCGGGCTTAAAGTTGTTTATTGTCTGACATTTTGCATGGTAAAAGTAAAAGGTTCGGAATGAAAGTTGGGCTACAGGCGTACGTATAAATAAATATGAACCGGTGCGTAGAGAGTTTCTCGGTCATTACCCGCATCATATCATAAGCGCTTTCAGGTTACAATCTTAGAATCTAGACCTTCGTTTATTAAGGATGGTGCTCGTGTTTTTTTTACCTGATGCTGACCGTTTGTAATTTTAAAAATTAGAGAGAGAGAGTTTCAGATTTTGGCAGTTAGTTTTAGGCAGGTAATTTGTTAAGTCTAAATGTCTCTTTTTTAATGGTTTTTTTTCAGGTTTCAACTGGAGCTGGAATCGTTTCTTATTTGGCCCATTTGTTGATCGCAGTTCCGGAAGCGTTCATCCTGGGAAATGGAGAATACCATATTGAACAAGGGAGCACTATCAACCTTGTTTGTGTCATTGAAAAGGTTGTTACCTAATTGTATTTATTTAGGAAGTATGGAAGACTCGGTCTAAATTTGGAGAATGGAGAACTACCCTCAAGTTATAATTTAAAACTGTGGAGAGTGAGATTTCAGACAAAACATATCATTATTCTTTACACAGGGGATTTTTGGAGTTTTTGCTGTATTTGGCTGGCTAGGATTGACACCCATGAAACTCTCATTAATAATCACGTTGGACTTGTAGGTTTCAAAAAGCTCCTTCACTGCCTCTAGATATGAACAGTTTGTACAAAAATCGCAAGCGAAGCATTCAATTTGTTCCAAGAATTAAAAACGAAGGGGCGCACCCCTTTTTGAATAACCCAGCCTATAAACCCCCATCCTTTGATTAAAACTGAGTAAAAGGGTGTAAAGGATTGAGCCATTTTATGATCCACCACAGATTTCATCCCTTTCACTCTCCATGCCAAGTTTTATTACTCAATTCCACTTTAGTTTAAAAACCCGATGCTTTTATAGCTAGAGTAAAGTCAAGATATCAATTTTTGGCATCTCCTCCACTCTTCCCTTGCTCCTTGTACTTTGTGCTAGATATGATAGGATAAAGAGGTTATTTTTTATTTTGGTAAAAAGTAAGGGTAAAAGTACTTTGGTAAGCAGGGAGTAGGCCTAGGTCAATTTCCGATCGGTTGATTTATGTCCACCACCTTATCATCTTCTCGTTAGTCTTTTACTCAAAACCTACCTTTTTTTATAATAAACCAAACGGAAATTTGCTTCTGGTCTGGAAAAAAGATTTACCACTTTGAAAAAGTGGGTAGCTTAGCTTAGTGGAGTTTTGGGAATTTGTTACTCGGAGGCTTTATTTTAATGGATGTATTAATTTTATGCGTGTAAAATGGGATGTTTTAGGTTTAAATTGGGAATTAGTTACTGAAAATAGCTAAGTTGGGGCTCAGACTAGGGATTTAGGATATGTTTGGTCGATTGCTATCTCTTATACCGTATTTCCGGAAATTAATCCCCCAGGAGAGTTAATTTTCAGAGGAAAAATTGAAAAAATATTTAACATGAGAAAGATAGGGCGAATTCGAATTTTTAACATGGAAAGGATAGGGGAATTTTTTCCAGGGGGAGTTATTTCCGGAAATACGGTACATTTTTGAGGTTTTGAGTCGAATGTAATGGTGAGTTGTAGAATTATTCTAACATTGTATTGAGAATTAAAAGGGGAAAGCAAGGGGCTTGTTATTTAAGGTTATTTATATAGCTTAAAAATAGGTCAAATGTACATGTTATTTGGTTAAAAATAGGCTACTATTGTAATTCTACCGGTATGGTAAAAGTAGCCCAGGATAATGATCCTCACTGATGGGCTTTTCCTTCTCTATTTTTCTTTTTTCCATTTTTTTTCAGAGTCCTAAACCTCCGGAGTATATATTTTGGTTCCACAACGATCGAATGATAAATTACGGGAGTTCTCGTGAAGTGGCGGTCCACACGGAACCCGGTTCCAAGACTCATTCTCGACTGACCATCAGAGATGCCCAGCTAACCGATTCGGGCAATTACACTTGCAAAACCGCCCATGCTGAACCCGCATTCACTCTTGTCTACGTCTCACAAGGCGAGTTCCATAAGGACCATTTCCCCCTTTTTAAATAACAAATCATCCCCCAAACAGAATAAACTACGTACTAAAGTACATGATCTTCATAAATCAACCTTTTGCTGATCCCTTTTGAATAAGAAAAATCATAGAAACATCCCCTATCATTTCATGCTATGGAGTTAATATGAAGATACCCTACTGAGCTTTTATCTCCACTCATCTCTTACTTTTTTAACAAAAAAGCTAACAAAATGTAGATATAGAATCTCATGAGACCTATTCCATATTATATCGTTAAGCTATATAAATATTAAATCTGGGGATTCCTGGAGTCGACTCAAGTATTCTATTAATTAGATCCACGGGGGCTGTATTGCAAGGATATACGGTACCTTTAAATATTTGTGGAAGTTCCCAATTAAAAGTTAAATGTATTCTAAAAATCTTTACGACTTGAGATCTTTAGATTCCTAGGTTCTGTTGTTGCAAAACGGTAAACCACATTTGCTCATGATGAAATGTATTTAAATTGCTTTCCTTATACCTTTTTGACCTACCCAAATGTCTTCAAGGCAGAATAAAATAGAAATAACTTTATAGAAAAAACTCACGAAAGGATTAATTTGCATTTACCGTATTTCCGGAAATTACTCCCCCGGGGGAGTTAATTTTCAGAGGAAAAATTGAAAAAACTTTTAACATGGGCAAGATAGGGCGACTTTTAATTTTTAATATGGAAAGGATAGGGGGGTTTTCTTCCAGGGGTGAGTAATTTAGGAGGGGGAGGGAGTTATTTCCGGAAATACGGTAAATGGCTTAATAACATGCAGGTTGTAGCGTGTATATGTTAATTTCTCGTTTAATTTCGTACAGGTGACCAAATCGCAGCGATCCAGCGAAGGAAAGCGGCCGCCTCAGCGACAGCAGCGTTGGCCAATATCTCATCCCTTAACTTTATTGCTTCAATCAAAATCGTAGTTTTTAGTCTAATTTCTCTAAACTTTTCCTTCATTACTGTGCCTCTCCTCATCTCAATCTTATTTTAAACTTTATTTAAAGGATTTTTCAAGTATAACCATTGGAATTGTGCCATGTAAAATGCATAAAAATGTCTGTACTTGGGTGCGTTTATAAAGTTAGGAAAGATGGAAACAGACGTGTTATTTTGTTTGAGATTACAGATCTGTAATTTTGTTAAATATTAATATGATTTTTATGAGTATGAGAGTACAGATTATTTTTATACAAAGTTATTGGGATTATAGGGAGGATTGGTGGATTGGAGCTGAAGGTTTTTTTTAAGCTCATCTTCGGGTGTTGGATTTCCTGAAATGGTACGACAAAAGTGGGTTTTTGGTACGGAATTTGGAGGTTTCAGGGTTTGCCTGGGATTTGAAAGGCTTTGATTAAAACTTTGAAATCCTATTAGAGTATTATTGGTATAAAACCCGGGTATCAGTTTGCAAAAATGGATGCAAGATGTTAAATGCCATAAGACCTCTTATAATGTCAACCCCCATACAATTATGCAGGGATCATGGAACGTTCCCCGCACATAAGTATATGGGCACACCCACAGCGATCAACTGAACAATTATTAACCCCGTTATCCTTAGTTATTTACCGTTAACTTGTAAGGTATGCTCTCAATCTCAATGTATAGGAAGAACTTATCTAAATAACTGTGATATTAGTGTACACTTTGAGTGAAATTATAAAAACCAATTAATATAAATACTAATCTATCCCGAACTAATGAAGTATTCAGAATATTATATTATAATATTAACCGAATGTTTGTAAGGGAAAGGTTTAAGGCAATTATACCATGAAAAAAACCCCAAAACTAAGATCAATCTTTATATGTATTTGAAACTAAATTATAAATACTAGAACTAGAAGCACAGCTAATTAATGTAAAACCTCGTTAGTAAGTTTGGAGCAATGATTAACTGAGATGTTGAATGCGTGTGTGCATGCAATACAAAATGCCAACTTTATGAGAGGTTTTTGACAATTTTTAGGCATAGAATAAATCAGTAATGTAGATTAATTCCGTTGAGTTTTATAGATTAGCCCTTTAGTATTTTAAACCCCGTATTTTATATATTATCCTTAATTAATTGGCTATATAAACCCTCAAAAGTGGGAAGGGATGGTTACATGGGTCGCTGGAAGTATTAATTTTCAAAGAAATACAAACATCAACTTTGTTTTTTCTATCTAGATAAATTCCAAGAAATATATGTCAAGTTAACGTGGAGCTAGCTACTGTTGATGTGTACATAAAACTGCAACTACATTTGACGAAACATTGCAAGTAAATGTTTCTACTGAAACGGTGTTATTATGTTAAATTAATGTTATGCAACCATTACCATACACTTCAGCTATCATTGCACTTGCAATGTAATAAATTATGCTGTTTAAAACCTGGTTAATAAATGTAATTTGTGTAGACAAAAGCTTCCGATTGTTATTTCCCACCGAGCATTATTGTTATTATTATTAAGTAGGATTTCATATGTAAATCTTGCACAAACGGACTTGATTTAGATAATCTGGGTCTGGACATTAAAATATCAATTAATAAATAAAGGTTTCATCCAGTTTTATGTAAACTTCTTTACCTTATCTTACACTGGATTCGTGATTATACAGATAAGCATTTCTGTCTCAAAGACAATCCAGGAGGACAAAAATAAAATGCATGGATTAGATTGAATATATAGTGAGCCCTAACTACCACCGTATTTCCCGTTTTAATTTCCATGGGGCCTTATTACATCGAAGGGATGGTTAGAAAGGGGAATTAAACTAGAGGGGTAGGGGGGAGTATTCTGGGGAGGAATTAAAATGGGAAATAAGGTGAAATTGTCTAGAATCCAAGTCTTCATTTTATAGTGCACCCTTCTAGCCAACTTAATTTACTATTGATAACCCCATAAGCCCGAATTAATTGTATGCTAAGTGACCAGGACTTTACTGTAGTAATTATAGGTTTAGATGGTAGTAATTCCGCAAATTTTCGACAATAGGCCGCGGCGTATGCATGAAAAAAGATGTTATGAAGCATGTTTAACAAGGGAGAGATACCCTTGCTTAGCATGTAAAGGATAGCATGTGCGGTCTAGTTAACGAGGACGTCCTGTTGTCGAGGAATTAAGTCGTATATCCGTGTGAATTGAACATCCATTGTTTACCAGCAGAGTTACTAATGTTTTCAACAGATTTATTTTTACAATGTTTTCAACAAATGCCAGAAGGATTTCAAAAGCGTATTTCAACACATTAAAAAAACAATTTCAACATAGAACCTCGCAACCTCGGGGTTTAGCCGTAGGACAATAAACAGTTCTTGAATCAAATTCAAGAACTCCGGGCTTCACTGGAGGCCTCGTGGAATATAAATAACAAGTAACGTTCATCTGTGTATAATTTATGAAAGGCTCAGACTTGCATAGATTGCCAAAGTTATTTGGCCTATTTAATTGGATTACTACTATTATCATCCCTGAAACTAACTCTACTACTAACTACTACTACTTCCACTACTATTACTACTACTACTTCCACTACTATTACTACTACTACTACTACTACTACTACTACTACTACTACTACTACTACTACTACTACTACTATACTACTACTATTGAATGACAAGTAAAGTTAGTAAAGCCTCGTCAGTAAAAGTCATTCATGTTCAATTCTTTATATTGCTTTGCTGACTGTTGTATGGAACTTTATGATGCCAAGTAAGGAGGGATATCCCCTTCACAACAATACTATTACTATGAAATTATAAATATCATAATATGATTGATTAGTAGTAGTAAGTTTGTTAGTACTTATTCAATACTACTTCTACTACTTCTACAACTACTACTAAAAGTTAAACTTAACTTTCAGTCATATGCACGGCTCCCCTCTTCGTACTGTTTCTGTATGCAACTTTACATGGTTATTTATTTATAAAACTTTATTAGTTTGCCATATGCATCCGTGTAGAACTAACTGGCTCAAACGTATGGTTTCGAAAGTTTCAAAAAAGGATTAGACACCGTTAGGGCTCATTATAATACCTTTAATTTGAAGAACCCAAATTCTGGAAAAAGGTCTGCAGGGAAATGCATTAGATAAAAACGGGAATATCTTTCTTGTGGATTTTTCAGAACAGAATTATTGCCAATACGTTAGCATCGTTTCCAGTGTACTTAAATTCTAGTCTAACTTTTATAAAAAGTATGTCAAAATTAGGTAATAAATACATAGCCGAAGACTGGAAGTGGAGGTGGCGAGTTGCATTTTTAATTATAATCGCTCATGTACGTATTCTCCTTACTTGTTTCCATTTTATAAAATGCCAAGTTTTTCTATAATGTAATTGGCTAAAAATGTATTTCAGCTTGTCGTGTTCATTCTGCCATTTTTCTCTGTGATATTTTTGCTAATGGATATTCTTGAAGGTCAAGGTCGGAGTCAAGACGTTCATGCTCAATTAGATCACGGTAACAGCCTGGGAACATCCTTCCAGGGTAAATCAGATCAAATCAAATCAAACCTGTTCGTTTTACAAATTTAAAAACATATAAAAGTAAGAAATGATGGGTCAACATTTCAGAGATTGCAGAATGCATAATTGTGATTCTGCTTATCGTGGTATTCTTCCTGGAGATGCTTTCAATGTTTCACAGCCCCTTCTCGACCCTGGTCGTCCTCGAGGTTATCTTATTAACGGTCTACTTCTGCTCTTCAGCTTCGGCCAGATTTGAACTGGATGGAACAAACGTTCCTACAGGGATCATTGTTTTTTGTACTAGCACAAAGATTTGCTGTGCGTATTGGAGTAGTTCTGTTGAAGGGGTTAAGAAGCAGCTTATGAAACGGGGACCTGGAAAAATTGTCTAAAAACGGATTTCGACATTAACAGGATGTAACCGACTTTTGCAATGGTTTTTATATTTTACTTACTGACTTAAGAGAAAGTATTAGAGTAGTTTATTGCCTAACTTTTGTGCTTTCCGTTAGTCAAAGCAATGTTAGAGGTATTACATTTCTTGCCTACGAAAAGGAGGACTCATTAAAACAATACAAACGCTCTGTTATAAAGTATAAGTCAACCTTTAATTTATTTTCTTACGAAAATAAATGGTCCATTACTTTTACATGTATTAAGAAGTCAATTATATAAATTGAAAAATGGTACAACAAATCTACAATGCAGGCTCACTGTGACTGTACTAAATTATAAAGAACTGATCGATGCATTGTCCCCGAACAAAAATGTATTGATTTGGCAGAACTTGGCAGAGTGTTGACCTTATTCATGTCAAGAAGATTACTAATAATAAAGACTGCAATTTTTAAACGAAACTTAAAAACCATGAACTTTTTAAAATTATTTTAAAGCAAATAAAAAGCTTGAGTTTTGAACAATAACCGAAAAATTGCCGATTTTCTGATTTAAATAATCATAAAAAAGGATTGGAATAATCGTAACATTTCTAAGATTCAGATTTTCGTGAAAATGTTAACAAATTCTTCAGGAAAGCAGGTTGGATAAGGCTTGCCTACCCGGCAATGAATGGGCCGAGCTCTTCCAATCATAAATGCAAACAACCGGTTAACGAGATCCTTTTTCTCTTTTTTGACGCTATTCCCAGCCTTTTCCTCCTTAGAAATTTTGTCCTTTTCATCCTTGATCCAGAGTCGTATTTTATCTGAACTTATCAACTTGTTATCCCATTCGTAGAACAACATAGTGTTTTGGAACTCCTGCAATAAGCAGAACATTGTGAATATCAATCAAGCATTTCAAAGAACTACAAACAAAACCCCTGCCCTCGACCTTAAACAACGGTCTGCACTTACTTACCACAAGATTGAAATGGTATTCTGTGACCTTTGCCACTTTCCTCCAAGCTTGCAGGGCTGCACTCTCGTTTCCCTTGATTATATACAGTAATCCAAGATAGAAATTGAACTCTGCCATCTCGATTCCGGTCCAGCCTTGTACTTCCTGACTCCTTAACTTCGCTTCCATCTCTTTCAGAGCATCATACTCGTCCAGCTTCCCGATGATAGATTTGAAATACTCCATGGCTCCAGGAAAATGATACGGGTCCAACTGGGTAGTCTTCTCAAACCACTTTCGAGACTCGTCTAGCTGTCCAAAGTTCATACGGTATAAGATCCCAAGTCTGTGCGTAGTTTTAGAGTCATTTGGATTCAATTTATACGCAGTCATCAGTAGTTTTAGGGAAAACTCTTTGTTAAAGTATTCTAGGGGGACGAAGCGTGCAAAGTAGTCAGAGATTATGCTGTTAACCAGGACATTATTTGGAAAATCAGACACAAGTTTTCTAAAAACAATAAAATCATTCCATTATTATTGTATGCACAACCTTTAGTTACTGTTTAACTAAAATGATCTACGTACTCGCTTTCATTCTGAAGGTAGCTAATAGCATCATCAAAATTCTCTAGCTTGATATCTCCACAAAAGAAGCGTCCACTGGACTCCCGAACACAACCGATAACCGTATCCAGACAGGTGAGCCTTACAAATGGGTTTTCAGGAGCGATAGACACAGCCGTTTCAACCAGATTCCCCTCTTCTGGACTAAGTCTAGACACTTTCAGTTCTCGTCGTTTCAACCGAAGAAACTCTGCCAGAGCGACGCACCATTCTACTCCGCTAGGGTCATCTTCCACTATCTAAAAACAAGGAATAATTTAAGCCATTTTTAGGAGAAAGTTACATAGAAGTTTACGCTTGACTTCTCACCTTCCGCATAACATCCAGCCTTTCCTTAGACTTGAACCTAAATAGTGACATGAATACAACGCTCACCGCCCTCACCACGCACTGAGCTTGAGTTGTCAAACTATCAAAAGCAATCGCCTCAGACTCGACCTTGATCTTGATCTCCCCCTCAACGTCTAGGTCTTTAGAACCTTTATCAGCAAGTGCGTCATAAACAGCTTGGAATACATTTACAATAAAATGCACAGCCAGTTCCAGCCTCCCATCTCTAGCAATTTTTCCATGCTCCGCTAACTTTTTTAGGAATTGAATTTCCACTAAAAACAGAGGGACATCTGCAAGGGCCAAGGAAGCAAATACTTGGAAAGCTTTGTAAGCTATAAGTAGATAAGGTTTGTAGTCCAAATAGTCTTCAAAATCTGACGCTGTTCCTTCCGTATAAAAGTAGCGCTGGAGGTCGCAATGCAGCCGTCGAAGCTTGAAACTGTCCATGTAAAGCACGTCCGGCTCTCCAATAATCCAACAGAGGGATTCCAGCAGCTCGCAAGAAACCTGGAGACTTGACCCTTCCACTTTTTCAGTTGACCTTGGCTCTACAGCTTCCAATAACTGACCTTCTTCCTGGTCCTGGGTGACCTCAGGAGCATTTGGGAGTGTTGATCTTGCTTTACTTTCCAGAATCTTTACTTTCAACGGCTGGAAAAAGGTTTGGATCCCTTTTAACAGTTTTGGCTGGTCTTGGACATCCTTTTTTTCCTTTTTATCGTCTACTAAATCCACTTGTTGCTTTTCACGGCAGTCTTTATCCCCAATTAATACGGAGGGACCATTTCCAACAAAAGTGTGAGTGCCGGAAATTACCATCGAACACGAACTGGATTCTTTGGCTTCTTCGCTCATCCTTTTACTTTCTAGTTTGAAAAAAGGATACAAATCAGATATATTTATTCATTTTTTAACAACTTTCCATTTCCTCTTCCATAATACTTTAAAATGTTATTGCTTTGATTTTAATAAAAAATATATATAAAATGTAATAAAACTACCCTAAATCCTCGCCGATATACCTTCCCCGTTACTTATGTTATGCCGCACTCCTATCTTTTCCGTGTTAAAAGGGATATCTCTCCCATCCCATGTTAAACTTGCTTCCAAAAATCTTTTTCTATGCATATAAGCCGCGGCATATGGGCAAGGATTTAGGGTTAGACCGTTTTCTGAGCAGCCTTTATTGCCTTTACCCTTCAATAAAGCTGGAAAAAGACTTTAAAAAACTACTAAAAGATCCTTACGTAAATCAAGCGTGGTTCAATTTTGGACGGATGCCTCGCAGCGTTTCCCCTCAAAGACGCTGAAGCTGATGCCGCGGCAGCCTTGCAGTTTCCTTCTTTCCTTTGGAGCAGAATTCACTACTTTTTGCTCCTTTTTTTAAAACTCCAAAAAGTGTCGATTCTAAAATCCGAAAAAAAGTTCCAAAAAAGTTTCGAAATTATTCAGTTTTTTTAAATTTCATAAAAAGCCTTCCGTGTTGGTGGCGTCGTCAAAATAAAAATAAATGTGGCTAAAAATGCTAAAAAAAAGTGATGGTTTTTTAGGCATAGATTGTAAACTGGAGGCGGGAAGGTGTCCTCTTTTGAAAAAACTCACGGTTCTATAATGTTTCTTTCTACTCTCATTTCTTATTAAAAGTAATTAGTAATTAGTTGAGTAATTAATTACTGATTACTTGTAATCGGGATGATTAGAGTAATTCGTAGGCTAAGACTACCGTGAGTTTAGTAGGAATCTATCCTGAAGGTGCTAGGCTTAAGGACAGGAACAGGAGAGGACAACTGATTTCTTTAAAAGTACCTGTGATTAATTTTGTAATTGTGAACACTTGAGGATAATAAGAAGGAAAGAAGGGATTTAAGGACCTTTACTTGCGTTTTGTCGGTCGCAGGGTCAGGTCATAGGTCAAGAAGGTCGTGTTAAGGTCATTCGGATAGGTCGGTAAGTAAGAGGACTTGGGTGGGTTGGGTTGGGTTTCATCTCATCAGTTAATTTGTAGCGTGTTTGTTTTTTTTTGTAATTAATTAAACTTTGATTGGATTTAATGTAGAAATGGTTGGGAAAGAAGTAACGGGCTGTCGCTCCATCACCGTACAGTTGAAGTAGAAGTAGCAACAGGAACTAGAACTAGAAAGGGTGTAACACTTGCAGTTTGAGGATTAAATACTTTTAAAATGTTCAGACTAACGGCCTGCCAACTTTGTCTTCTGAATCGATCGTCAACAAGACAATTTTCCGTTACAAAAGTAAGTTTATTTTGGTTTGATGAAGTCTCCTGAATCCTTGGTTCAAAATTTGTGGTCTGTTTTAGGGTAAATGGCGGAAGTCGCTTCCAGCAGTAAAACAGGCAGAAAGTCAGGAGGAATCCCTCGATCCTGCCGTTGTTCTTGCGCCCGTTACTATCGTAAAAGAGGCTGAATTAGGGGGAGGTTTCCCCTCGAAATCTACAGTAGGAAGGACAAGTGTGACCAATTTATTGAATCCGAAGTCTAACGTATCGCCGACATCCCGTAACTCTGTACCTGCTAAAAGATTTGCATTTACGCCCTCCGAGTTCTTTAAGTTCAAGTCAAAGCCTTTAAGAAAGCAGAAGTTGAAGGAAGAAGAGGAAGATCCTCTTGCTGGGCCTCCGTTAAAACTAGTGAATGCAATTGACCCAACTATTCTTGACAAGGCGAGTTTCGAAGCTCACAAATTGGACTTGGGAAAGCTGCCCAGTTATTATTTAGGACTTTCTAAATTTCGACTAACGGGACTAGTAGTTGTTACAGCTATGGCTGGATATGCCCTTGCTCCTGCGACATTTGCTTTCCTCCCCTTTGCAAGTTTGACTTTGGGAACTGCTCTTACTTCCGCTTCCGCTAATACGATTAATCAAATTATGGAAGTGGAGTTTGATTCACAAATGGATAGGACGAAAAATCGGGTTCTTGTTAGAAATCTTTTGAGGTGAGGTTTATCTCGTAAATAAGTATTGTGATTATGTTATTTATGTGTTTATTTTATGTGATAAGTTTATTTAATTATTGCTTATTATTTTGCAGCGTTCAGCACGCCAAACTATTCGCTGCTGCTACTGGTGTTAGTGGAGTGACCCTTTTGGCCATCGGAGCCAATCCCCTTACGGCTGCTTTAGGAGGACTTAACCTTATGTTGTACACTTGCATGTATACTCCTATGAAACGGACGACGATTGCAAATACGTGGGCTGGTTCTGTTGGTTAGTTTTTATTATTATTCTGTGCATAAAATACTTGGGATAATTGTGATTAATTTTTGGTGATAAATTAGTTGGTGGAATCCCTCCAATAATGGGCTGGGTAGCTTGTACAGGAGAGTTATCACACGGAGCGTTATTGCTCGGAGGACTCCTCTACGCTTGGCAGTTCCCTCATTTTAATGCTTTGTCATGGAACTTGAGGAAGGATTATGGAAAGGCTGGTTACAAAATGATGGCCGTGTCTCATCCAGGTATTCATCATTTTATTGTACAGGAAAATGGCCCAATTTGGCGAAATATTTCGTTAATACCATGAAATATTTTGTACCATTTTTGCAGATCTGCTCAAAAGAACATCCCTTCGGTACAGCATAAGCATGATAGCGATGTCTAGTCTTGCACCCGTTTGCAACGTAACTTCCTGGACCTTCGTCCTGGACTCCCTTCCCCTAAATGGCTACCTGGTCTACTTGGCCTATAGGTTTTATAAAGATGGGGATAGTGCTAGTTCTAGAAAACTATTTAGATTCACTTTAGTCCATCTTCCTATTCTTATAATGCTGATGATGATTAGCAAAGCGAACTATCCCGAGGCCAAGTGCGAGGCTGGCTCTAGTTCTAATTCTACTCTGGATGCAGTATCTTTAGCATCCACAGTGGCAATAGAAGACCTTCCCCCAGTTCCTCTTAGTATTACAACTGAAACGGGTAGTTTCGAGTAGTAGACCGTTTGTGATAGAAATATTAAATCAAGTCATGAATTAATTGCGTCGAATGAATAGAAAATTAATAAATTCGCATAGAAGAGCTTCAGTTTTAAAATTTTGTAGTTTATTCGGCATTTATTACTGAAAATAATTTCTTTGAGAACTTTACTAAATTCAACAAATTACAACTTACGTTATAGCTTGAAATTAGGTCTACATAACCGGTCAAAAAGTGCCCTGCCTTTGTCCAAACTCATTGGTTTCTAAGATAGTTGTTCTTGTCACTTTTCTCCGGGATATACTTAAGGTATGACTCTTTTTTAATGACGTTTAAAACTACATAGCACAAAACCATCGTGGAACTAACTCTTGTTCCTCTTTTCTGTCAGCTCAAGAGTTTCTACACGTAGCTTTGCCATTTCCGCTTGAATAAAGTCGGTGATGATTTTTCGCTTGTCTAACGCCGATTTGTTTCTTACACTTTCTAAAATCGGTTCAATGTCCAACGGTTGGCCGACGTTCATAAGGACGTTTTTCGCGATTCGGGGGATGTACGGTGGGTAATTTGGAAGGACGCTCTCCATTCCTACAAAAAAACACACATTAAGTCAATAAGTATTCTATCCTAATCTCACGTTTGTAAAAGTAGCCACAAGTTGCTTGTTGCTACAATTTCCATGCAACCCTCGCCTTCTTTTGTGAACTTTTATTTGAGCTTTCATGACCCTAAAGTTCCTTCAAAAAAGTCTTCCCCGTCCCTTTAAGGAGCTGAGTTATCTCCTGTAATTGTAACTATTAATTAGGATAAATAATCTTACCCGTGTGCCAAAAAGGAATAACAATCGGAGTTCTCTCGCACTCCGCAATAATACGACCAACGCCCCATTTAATTCTAGGAAGTTTATCACGCTCCATATTGACCTTTCCCTCGGGAAATACATGAACCCAGTCTCCATCCAAGTTAAGTCGTTCGATGACAAAGTCAATTGCTCTTTGATAAATTCCATTCCCCCGTACAACCGGAATGCACTTCCCATGGGAGAAAAAAGCTGAGTAGATTGGTCTTGTGTAACAAATATCATGAGCTGCGAGGGCCCAACGCATTTGCTTCTGATTAGCTAGCTCAGATGCAGAGAGAAGCAGGCCTGTAGAAAATTATACAAACTCTTAAAATCCAGTGTTGAACTGTAATTTAATTACTATCATCAAGTACTGAAAGTAAAGTACCGATTAATCCTGGATCGTCCATACATGATTCGTGATTACTAACTGTAATCAGGGGCACTCCCTTTGGTCTTTTTGTTATAGCGTCGTGAAGAACCTTCTGGTTGAGAATTTTTGGACTATTCATTAGAGCTGGAAAATACGTAGAACATTGATTAAAATAAGACGAAAGGTTCGAGCGGAACTTTAACATGTACTACTTTTCCCATTTATTTAATAAACTTACACAAAACAGCTTTCCCAGCCAGGCCAACCATTAAGCAACAATATCTACTTCGAAACTTCCACAGACTTTGCTCCTTTTTGAAATCGGGAAAAGGCCACTTGAAGTTTATCATCGAACCCTTTTGTATACTTCCACACGATGAGGGTGACGACATGACTGAACTTTTAGTTTTTGAGGGGTTAAGTAGAGTTTAAATGAATTGGTTGAATGGATAATTCCGGAGTTAAAAGTCAAGGAACTCCTGAAATGCAAAAAGAACAAAAAAACTAAAGGTTTTTTATCTAATTTAGTTTTATTTTTTTCACAAGGAAAAATACTTTACTGAAATGAACACACACACCTCTTAATTTATAAAGTAATTTGAAATCTAGCCTAGAGAAATTGTTGTGAATATCTACAAAAATTCAGGTAAAATACGAAGGCTGGGTTGTGAATTTGGGATCTGATCAACTGCCAAGTTCAACCTGTAATCTATTGCAGTAGCTTGTACTAAGAAAAGAAGGAGGGAGTCCAACAAGTCTTGGGTTTCAGGATCCTTTTCCCGTGACCTTAAACGTTGTAAGAAGTTGAGTACGTTTTCCTTTGGTGAGACGGCTTCAATTATGTAGGAAACTCCTGAAGAAGAACTAATCACTATTGCCAGCAAGGCCAAGACGGACCGACGTACGTGGGCGTCTTCGTGGGTGACGAACATTTCAACCAGCACTCCAACTAAATAACACATTTTACTCAATTAAATAATCCCCAACTAAAGATGTAATTGTATGAGAAACCCATGGAACACTACTTTACCTTGATCAGCAATAACTCTAAGATGAGGACAGCTCAGTCCGCAAGTTCCCAAGACTGTTTGACCTAAAACCCTGAACGCTTGAGCGAGCAGCATGTCATTCGGAGCTCCCCTGGATTTCCTCTCTATCTCATTCATAAAGAAATCTCTTTTGTTTAGCAATCTATTAGCCAGGGAGGACCACGCTATTGCCACAGTCTTGGAGGAATACTCGTCAGAAACTGCAATCGGGTTTTTCCTCTTTCCACCACCGGACGTAGAAAAATAACGTGTCTTTGCTGCAACCCGTCGGTCTACTATTTCTTTCCAGGTTAGGGTTTCTAAACTTTCTTGGGTTTCTTCTGATGAAGCTGGACTTTCTTTAGTAACTTCCAACTTTACTTCAGGATTTTTCCAACATACCTTGCAAGCTCGGATTTTTGCCTTTACTTCGAAATATTTTGAAAAGAACTCTGGACAGAGGCGACGCAGGTCCTTATCCTTTTTTGATAAAGTAAACCGGTAACAGTTATGACACTTTTGCTTAGAGAGGATCTGAACCAGTTGAGAATACTGATTTAAAATGACCAGCCTATGTCCTGCTGTGTAGTGGTCACCGTCAAACGCGGAGGAGGCTAGGAGATCGAATACTTCGAAAGAATGGAGTCCGCAGAGCTCGAGAAGAGCAAATAGTATTGGGATTTCTAGAGCTGCCTTTTCCATTTCTATTAGACATCTAAAAAACAATGTTACATAATTAATTTTAAAATTCTTTTCCAGCTTGACAAAATGCCCATTTTTAATCCTCCCTTCTTTAACTTACTTTACAAGGAGCTTGGCCATACTTGGATCAATCCTTACTCCTAAACTGAGCAGAAGTGGAACTCTCATTATTCCCAGGAACTTTACAGCTTCTACGTCACCTTCATTTGCATTGGGACCTCCGCTTTCTAAAAGCACTTCCATAAGATCACTAAAATACATTGGCAGTTTCCCCTTCTTGTACTTGTAGCTTGCCAGCCTCTCGTCCAAAGGATGTTCTTCTTCTTCCTGTTTCCCTTTTGTTAAATGGTCAAACTCCCCTGGTTCTCCTTCAAAAACCCAGCCATTTTCAGCGTCGTTTGGGAACATTCCATCCTCTTCCTCATCCTCTTCATCTTCGACATCATCATCACTGTCCAAAATCTCTAGCCTTCCAAGCCTTTCGTCAATCGTTGCTGCAACCAAGGCTTCTGAGGGGGTGTAGCCCTTTTCAAAGAATTCTACCAGCTCGTGAAATATTCTATTCCTTGTTTCAAATTGTAGTCCTTTCTCAGCCTTATTTTCTTCGTCAGTCCCCTTTTCTACAGTCTTCTTTGGCTCAGCTTCCGGTTCTTCCAATTTAGGAATGAAATGCAAGTCCGCAACTATCTGGCTGAGTGCCATCCCACAGCCTTTCTTCTCATCGCTCGTACTGTCCAAACATTGTGTAACCGTTTGAAATACTTTCATCCCTTCGGATATAACTTGAGGTGAGGTTTTGTGCAACTCCCGACTCTTGATTTCCCTTCCCAAAGCAACCAGAGCGTAGGTTGCTGGAAGAAGGAGCTCAGCTTGGACTGCCGAACTTGTACACAAAGATGCCCAGTTTCCAATACAAATTTTCCAAACTTCTAGATAGCTCTTTGGACAGCTTGAAATTATAAAGAAGGCCCAGTTGGTCCAGAAAAGCTTTGATTGGGTGTGCACTTTCACGGGAATGTGGTACAGGAGGATGTTTTTCCAACTTGGGGATTTTTCAATAAAGTCTTCTGCAGGATGTAGGAGTATTCCGGTTGGACTGTTGAGAAAAATTGGTAAAATTTAAAAAAAAAAGTCAGCATTTCAGTGGATTTTTTTCTAAAATATGTTTACTTAAAAGTATAGAACCTTGGCCCTTATTATTGGCCCTTTTAATATGTTACAACTCTCGTTTAACTTACCAGCTTTCCCGATGTCCAACCAGGAACATGGTTTTAGCCAACTTCCCTCCCGCATGGGAACCCAATCCTAGAAGAACCTTTGAAAATAGTCTTCTTCCCACAAAACTCTCCGTACAAAGCCCTTCGGCCTTGATAACAAAGTTTACAAAGGGATTTGACCCTGATCGTAACGTCGTATCATAAAAGTGTTCTCCATCCGAGTGAAATCTAACGGATATCCGTTCCAGAAAGGATGCAATAGGTTGAGAACGTACAGCTCCGGTGTATCCTTCCGTTTGGATTCCATGGACAAGGACCCTTAAAGCTGTTAAGACTCCGTTCAATAGAAACTTCAAAAACTCTGAGGAACTCAAATGGAAGTGGGTGGGAATGGAGAATATCAGCCGATGAAACGTTGCAGTCTTTATAATTAATTGGGAATTTAGTTTACCAACATTTATACTATCAAAACCTCTAATAACAGCCCCAGTTTCAGGGCACAACAGAGGCTACACCTTGAAAAGTAGAAAACAGGTCCAAAACGGGGTGTAATATTTACCAAAATGGAAGTTCCTAAATACTTGGCAGCCTTTTTTTCACAACCCAAGCCTTCATGACCTTAAAAAAACTCTTTATAAAACGCCAATAAAAGGAGGGAAAAACTGCCTCACCTCTGTCAACAGTTCGGGGAACTCCTGGCCCAAAGACAAGGAAGTCAAAGCCTGAGCAGAATAATCGGAAGTGATCCAATGTTCCAATAACTTCCTGGAAATGTCCAGCAGTCTTTGATGACCTTTTTTGCGATCCTCGCTCCCAGTTATTGTCGCCTGTTTCTTAAACTCTGTTATAATCCCGAGGGCATCCACAGGGTAGCCTTGGCTAGAGATTAACTCAACAAGATCCGCAGGTAAGTCCGCGTTGAGGATTAGAGAAGGAGTTTCACAATAGAATTGCAGTCCTTCTAGCAGTTTCCTCCGGTATTCTTGGCGATCCTCACCGCTGTCACTGTTGAGACTTGAATTAAATGACTTTAACCAGAGTTGGGCCAAGGTTTTGATACTTTCGTCGATGGGTAATTCTGCTTTACAAGAAGAAGCGTCTGATGATAAGGAAACTGGATGAGAGTTTGTTGAAATGGAAGAGATTGAGGTCGACATCTTCTAGGCCCTTCGTCCCATCATTACCATGTTTTTAAAACCTATATTAAATTATACACAAGTTTACAACCCGGAAAGTAACAAAATGGGGGATAGTCTAGGGATTTCAGTACTCGATTCCTTACTTTTATGAAACGCGTGCCGCTTTATCTATGGTTTTGGGGTGTATCGCAGGTACTAGGTCAAAGGTCACCGAGAGTGGGTGTGCCCGTGCCGTGCATAAGTCTGTCCGACTGTCCCCTAGATTGTTTTGTACCCGGCTGAGTTGAGACCGAAAGCCCGTTCCTCCTTCAGGCTGTCCTTAGTCCTTCCTTGCGTCTTTTTATGTAACTTTTTCACCCAAATCCCAAACGGATAATCAAGAATCAATCCAGTCAAAATTTCGAATGAAAAGTTTCGAAAAAGCAGGAAAAAAGCAAGAATAAAATTCTAAAAACCTCCACTTTTTCGTTCTGTTCAACTCCAGCACGAGAAAGACGTTTCCCGCCACTGGACTTTTCCCTCTTTACCCCAATTAATATTTGTAAGCATTTTATGCAAAACGACGTAGCGGCTGCACTGCAGTAGTGTTTACTTTTGTAATTTAATTAAAAACTGAATAATATTTAACGAACTTCGATAAGCGCTTTTGATAAGATAAGGTGGAGTTAAAAGGGGAGCTGGCTTATCGGGAATACTTCTTCTCTGCTGTAATATAAAAGGTAAGATAAGCCTCAAAAAGAGGAATTATAGAGCGCAGCGCTTGGGGAATGGAAATGGAAACCTCACGTAATTTGAGCAATTATTCAAGTAAAAAAGCTTATAGAAGTTGCGTTGTTGTTTAATTTAGGGACATTTAACTACCGAAACTCCCTCGCATAAGCCGCCCGCATTAATTAAGTCGCATGCTGCTATCCTTTGCATGTAAAACAGGGGCGTATCGTAATCGTATGGTAGTTTCATCATGAAACTTTCATGCATAAACCGCGGCCTGTAGTCAGTAAATTATGATAATTGTAGCTCGCAGCAGCTCTCTGCCTATAGATTGACCCTGGCCTGACCTTTACTTTCTTTACTTGAACTTGCAGTTGGTTTGATTTGACGTATCCGTTGACTTTACTTCCAACCTATTCATTCTGCTTGTATGCTTACTAAAGGATGGATAACAACAATGTGGATAACCCCCGGCCAGGAACCCCGATTCCGGGCTGCCTGCCCTTCTCTTTCGAACCGGAAGAGATAGACCGGTACGCCCAGTTGGCCGAGGCTCTCGCATCATCTCGACCTACTCCAGAGTCAGTGTCAGCCTCCCCGGACTCTCCTCCGCCACTTGGGCCTATCGATGACACCAAAATTGCTACTGCGGAGTCTGTTCCAGGACCCACAAGAACGAGCGCAATGCTATCGGAAACTGGCCGGGCGCTTGAGGCTCTTGAGACCCGGATGGTCAACCTGCTTCTTGATAACGAACCAGTAATCATCACGGAAATCCGTCCAGCCCCCGGCAGCGGAGACTCTAATGCCCGTTTGATTCCTAGGAATGCTACTACCACGAGCGGTACGGGTGTTGGCGTAGAATTCATCCCGATTCCGAGTCAAAGGATCCGATTTGTGGATGAGGATGATGAAGATGATGAGGATGACGACAGCGAAGATGACATAATCGACCCTACAAGCCATCTCCTTAGCATTCACGACATCCAACTTGAGACGGAACTAGGAGCGAATAATAGATTCATGGCTTACAGTTGCGCATCTATAGAACCGGAGCCGACTCCTCCATCCGTGCCTAAAATAGGTGGTAAGGATGCCGTACAAAATACCCTGTCGGACTCCTCCTACGCTCAGGTTACTAAGAGAGGTCAGGGAGGGTCGGAAAACCCTAAAGCCGTTGCTCAGGATGGGGTAGAGCTTATCAAGAAGGAGGAGAGGGCTTTGAAAGCAACGGCTTATCAATCTAATCTCTATGTTCATGGTTGTAACAAAAGCTACGCAAAGGCTGCTGGGCAGGAAAATGAACATCAGAAGGAAGCGGTCGCTGTAGCAAAGCGGCTTCTGACTGAGGAACTGTTAGAGACGGGTGATCAAAAGACGGAAAAAATAAACTTTAAGGATTTCACGGATGAGGAAATAAGAGAGTTTTCTGCTAAATTGGAGAAATGTAATGAGCTGCTAAAGAAGGGGCTAGCGGCTGAAACATCTTCCGCTGAAGTTATTGACAACCTTGTCCTTCTCTACTCTTTGCTTAAACGGAGTTTGCCACTGGTGGATCCGCCAGTCTCTCTTGGGTCATGTGGGTCTCCGGACGCTGTAGAGGAAACGGAAGCGGGTACGGGCGTCGAAACTGAAGCGGGTACAGGCGTCGAACCCGAAGGGGGCAAAAGTGTCGAAAGGAAACAGACAGAGAAGGAAAAGGTTATCCCAGAAGAGCCGAAACCATATGCCGTGTCTAAGGAGCTGTTGGAACACATTGGAAATCTTATTGGGGACTGGAAATGCTTTTTTCAAACTACTACTACTGGCTATGGGTGAGTTTCTCTATTATTTGCGAATATATTCTAAATTCCGATGGGATTTTTATGATCGTTTATTTTATGGAACTGTTTTTTAGAAGTACCTCTGGATCCAGTCGGCGAAGTCTTGTTCGTGAAAAACTGAAGCCGATAACGGAGCTTATAATACTCCAAGGGCATGATAAAACCTCGGACTTTGCTCTCTCCGTCCAGTTCAGTCCGATTAAACTTGTGGCGGATGTGATAACGTATATTATACTGGATCTTATCGAGGGGAATTTTGCTGAAGCTTTGAGCCTAGTTGTGGGAATAAGACATATGCTTCTCTCAGATCAACTTTACAAGAAGAAGGAATTCGCCGTTGTTTATGCCTACATTGTGCAAAGCCTCCGGTTGC
Organism: Hydroisotoma schaefferi; assembly: GCA_034682405.1. Lineage (NCBI taxonomy): Eukaryota > Metazoa > Arthropoda > Collembola > Entomobryomorpha > Isotomidae > Hydroisotoma > Hydroisotoma schaefferi. The sequence continues at coordinate 24,570 of JAQFZX010000747.1, forward strand.
TAGTGAAAGGGATGACTGTGAAGGGGCCTCAGCCTACGGATCGAAACGAATTCCCATCCGACGACAGCTGGAGCCAGGAACTCCTTAGAAATCGATTTCTCTTGTGGTTTTATATCGAAAAGCACATGGTCCTTTCTACGGAGACTTGGATGGATGAAGCACAGGATGTACGTTTAGTTTAAAAAAAATGATAAATCAAAATGATATGACGTCTTTTCTTGCAATGCGAAAGTTGCAGTAGTGAGTCCATGTAGTGGATTATTCTGCCGTGCGTAATCTCTATTTCCTACTTTCGTTTCTGTTTAGCTTATCCTAAACGAGGTGAACGATGTGCAGTGGCTTGTAGCGATGGCGGACGCTTTGCGAGAACGTCGGCTGGACACCCCATTTCCGCATCAAGTGTCTTCGTTGGAAAAACAGCTAGTTAAAAATGCATTGGTTCTAGAGCCAGAGAATCCCTTTGCCGTACTTGCTTTACTTGGAGTTCTTTCCGACAGGAAGGGTAACCTTTCAAAGGGTTTTGAGGCAAAGTGCAAGTAAGTTGGTTGTTTATTGTTTTTTCTTTGATCTGGTTGTGAGACTTGAGTTTAAGTAAAATTGATTATTTTTTTGCTGCAGGAACTTGCTTGTTAAGTACAACAGTTGTGTCGAGATAAAGTTGAGGATTGCAAAGTTTTTCTTGAAAAAAGGCCGTAATATAAATATTGGAATGCGCTGTGTCATGGAAGCTTTATTTCTTAGTCCGAAAAACGCTGAAGCTAATTTCATGTTGGGTTCTCATTTGATACGTTCTACGAAGGTGTGTGTTTTTTTCCCTTGTTATATCTCAACCTAAAACCTTCTAGTGTCAAGGAATACAAAAAGTTGGACGATAAACGCTTTCTTCGCACTTTAGGGAACTAAGGATGTACCAAAACTGATGGACGTATACGGGAAAGCGTTTACTGCCGACCTTGGAAACTTTACAATAACTTTTGAGTACTTCAAACTATCTCTAGGAAGAACTCTGGCCCTAGGTGGATTTTACCCTATCGATAAATCTCGTCGAGTGCGGATGGCACAAAATGCTGCAGCCGGACTGACCTCCGTTTCAAATTCTTACTTTGACAGCCATCCCTTCCTTGAAATGATGAATATAATTATAAGGTCGGCGTCCGCAGGTGCTTGGAAACCTTATGAGTTGGCACAGATGAAGTTTCTTCGCGTTGTTGCTTTCTACCTTCGAGATGACCATCATTCTGCTCTGGCAGAGCTTGCTAACATTTACAAATACAATCAAGTAGTTTGTATGATTCTGGTATTTGCTTACTCACTTACTTTGATGTTTTTAGTTCCTTCTTTTATTTCTGTATTAATATTTTATTACTTGTCTCTTATTTTTCGCAGTCGATTGATGACATAGCGTCAAGGTATCTTTGGGACAAAACTCGAATAAATCAAAAGAATTTCGTGATCTGGCTTCTAAGTGAATACGAAGAGTTGATCACGATGGAGTGTGAATTACGAGAAACGATCGAGTACTCCGATTCGGATGAATATAGTGAGCCTGAGGAGGAGGATGAAAACCTAGTAAGGGGTACTTCTGGTTGGGATGCCTCTAATAGTAATCTTGGGATTAAATTCGCTCCGTTGAAAACCATGCTTGCTTATCTGATTCGAATAATTTCATAATTTTTCTATTTTACTGGCTGTAGTTTTTTTCTGACAAGTATATTTTTTGTTGCTTTAAAGTATTCACTAAAATTAAGGGTTTTTTTCTGAGCAGGATGCAAGGTTTATTTCTTATCTATAAGTATCTGGTTGCGTATGCAGGATTAAATATAAGTATTTGCCGTCTTTTCTTAATAGTTGCTAGTAATTTATTTTGTAGTTTAGTTAATGAAATGGAGTCTGTCAAACTATCCTTAAAGTCGCCTTAACTTAATTTGTTGAGTATCCAAAAGAGTATTATGTTTGGAGAGCAATAATTACTCAATACTACTAATACAGGGGTTATACAGGTATTACTCAATAATAATTACTTTCCGATTAAGCAAGAGTACAAAACAAAGTAACCCTTGGGTCGGTTTTGGTTATGTTATAATTGACGGTGATTATTTTTGTGATTAAAGGGTAACGGGGACTAGCTTTTGGCATCCTTACGCTTAAACTTAATGAATAATTAGTTAATCCAATAATTAGTTGTTAATTACCAGCCCGATATGTCCATTTGAGCGTATTTGTAGTTGAATTAACATAAAGCAAGTCATTTAAATGTTAGAGATAGTCAATCCCTTCCCGAATGTATTTTGTTTCTGGCAGTTAATAAAATTCTTTTGTGTTCAATTAACTTTAACAATTTTGTATAAAATAAATGGTTAACTTTATTCGGATATTGTTGGAAAGATAAGGTAATTCTAGATAAGATAAGGAAAGATAAGTAAAAATGTAAGGATTAGGAATAGATGGTCATAGTTTTGAGAAAGTTGGTTCCTAACCCGGCAGTTTCGATCAATTCAATCGGATATTCTGACGTGACACAGAGAGAGAGAAACCTAGCAAGTTTTTTGGTTTTTTTTTCTAAGTATTTCTAAAAAGTTCCAAATATTGTAATTGTAATTGTAATTATTCTAGTTGTAAAAATTGTTAGTATTTGGAAATTACATGATAACGGGTAGCGGAAATACGGGTTTTTAGGTACAAAAGTTGATCGTTGACTGGTTCTTTTTTCAAAATCGACTGATTGAAAAAAAACGGGCATTTTGGAAATTGTAATTCGGTTTGTTTATATTGTTAATTAATTAGAATAACAGGTAAAAATTAGAAACTTACTAACTTATTGTTATTATTAGACCCTTTTTCGTGTTTTTTTTGTTAAATTTGCTGTTTAATTTTTAGATATCGATCTACCCGGATTATGGAGACTGAAAAATGTTGAATGGACGGAAGGTTTATGGGATGGAATGGCCGGTAGAGATGGTAGTAATTATTATAAATGTACAGAAAAGGGTATACATTGTGTGTATTTAAATAGCTAATTTTTGTGATGTTTTTTAGGTATAAAGGTGTCAGGATGGTTAACTAGCAGCGGGTGCGGGGAATGTGTCTAATTTATCAAGGATGGATTACTTTTGGTCAAGCTGGCTGCATGAAATAAACCTAAATATGCTGCTCTTGATATGCGGAATAATTAAAGCGCTTTAGAAGAGAACGCGATGAAGTAAAGTGAAGGAAAGTTGGAGTATTTGATATAAAAAATGTATTTTACATTTGGTTGGCCTCGTATTCTTCGAGTTCCGGAAGCGGACCCTCCAAGCCCTGTCTCCCAGATTGTTGCCAACCGAGACAAAATCGTCTTTGCCATTTTAACCCATACGTCTTTGTCCATTTGGACTTCCAAGGTGAGTTGGACTGAAGTCTAAAAATATGAAATACATGAGGATGAGGATGAAATTTAAACTATAATTACTAAGCTAAATCTTTGTCCGATAACTACAGCCATGTCTACCTGTGGTCTGCCATGAACGAAGTTCAAATTCTGTGGAGAAACTAGGACCTAATGTGGCTCTAGTTTGGAAACCTGACTCAACCGCAATTGTTGTTGTTGTAAGGACTTTTACCGTAGTTTAGTTGGAAGAGGGAGGAGAGGTCAAGGGTCATTTTTCATCGTATGCTTATCTTTTCAGACGGCTGGTGGATATCTCCTATTCTATAGTTTGAGTAGTGGGAATAAAAACCTGTACGATCAAGTTGACCCTGATAACCATAAATTTAAACGAGAGAGCGATGAGTTGTTTCTGAAGGAACCAATCCCAGCTATAACTTTGCAGTTGGTGAGTGTTATTTGAAGTTTTATGAATTGCTACAAATAGTAGAGTTCTGTTTATAGATTAGTGTGGTTTATTTGCTCATAGGTTCAAGAGATAGCTGTCCGGGGTAGAGTTGTCGGATGCGTTACGATATTCCGCGATGAGCTCATGGTCTCTACGGATGAAAATCACATCCTAAGATATCGTTGGGATGGCACTGTCAATAACGACTTTTGTATTGATCTCAGGCGAATCCCTTTTTCTGTTGATCAGCAAGTTTCTAGAGCTATTCCTATACAAGTAAGCCTGACTTATTTCTTAAGCGTTAAACATTTCATTTAACATTTAACTATATATTATTGTATTATTAAAGGAGCCTAATGTCTACCCAATTGATTTCCACTACTCTCCTTTAATCGGAGGCTTCTCCCTCGTCCTGTCGGATGGAAGGGCCGCCTACCTTACTGCCACTACTAAGGTCTACGATCCAAACAGCGTCCAGGGGATTTGGGCTCCAAATTTGGACGATGCAACTTGCTCCAGCGTAAATCACAAGTACAGGCTCCTAAGTTTTGGAAGAAGAAGTGCAGAAACGTCTGTTTATTCTGTTGACGATCAAACTGGAGGGTTGCAGCTTCTTTTTAATTTAAAACTTTCTTCAAAAGACTTCCCTGGTTCTCCTGGATCTGTCAAATGCATGACGTGGACTCCTGGTAAGTAATCATTAAATCGTGAAAGAAAAAATACCAACATTATTAAGATGTAAGTTATCTAAAGTTGTGGGGATATTTCAGATGGATGTGCGATAGCGATATCGTGGGAAAAAGGTGGATTCGCCTTATGGTCAGTTTTCGGGTCACTCCTGACCTGTTCCTGGTCATGGACGGGAGAGCTGTCTCCATTCGCGCAAAAGATCATCAGATCCGTTGACTGGGCGGCGGAGGGTTACCAGCTGTGGATGGCTGTAGAAGAAAACGCTGCAAGTAGCTTTAGTATCAGCTCCAACTCAACTTCTAGAACATCCCTAGATCCCAGTTCTGCTGGGAGTAAACCCTCGCGGTCGAACAGTTTAGCCGATACTTGCCTAAGTGCTGGACTCTTTGCTGTGATTCCTTTTGTCAAGAGTTCGCTAACAGTGAATCCCTCCATGAGCCAGATAGAACATCTATACCTCCAAGGAGAGGACAGACTTCTTATAAGCTTTAGTGGAGAGTCTTTAGTTTCTTCGGGGAATAGAGGTGGAAATCCAAGTAATTTTAATGCCTCAAAGGGTCCGAAAAGCAAACCTCAAGAGTCTGTTGCTCCTTTGGGGAATAATAAGAACTGGGTGGTTGTCCCTATTCCTAATACGTATTTGGCTACGAATTGGCCAATTAGGGTGAGCGATTAGTACCTATTTTTAATTAATGTTTTGGTTTCTCTGGTTGTGACGTGACGTGAAGTTTCTTCCTCTTTTAGTACACTGCAATGGACCCTGAAGGAATGCACGTAGCAGTTTCTGGACGCTACGGTTTAGCTCATTACTCGATTGCTGAGCGCAAATGGAAACTGTTCGGTAACGAGGCTCAAGAACGGGATTTTGTGGTCGTAGGAGGAATGATGTGGTGGAGAAATTATCTCGTAGTAGCTGTCTACGACATTGCTCAAGATCGGGATGAACTGAGGTTTTATCCCAGAGACTCCAAGCTCGATAATAGATTTGCTCATGTAAAACAGCTTCCGTCACAAATCCTCCTCCTCAGTCTGGACCGAGACAAGCTTCTAGTATTCGCTGCAGATTCTACACTAGCCATTTTCCAGTTGCGAGATGACTTGAATCATGAGAGTGTTAATATAAGTAATATTGGTGAGTTACAAGAAATAAAGACCAACACCAACGCACTCGTATTATTAAGCTTTAAGAAGATCCTATTGAAACTCTGATTATAAATTCCACAGATCCCTGCGACTGTCTCCAAACAATCGACATAAGCGCCCTTTGTGTCCATCCCGCCTGTGTGATATCGGTTTATCTTACGACGCTAAAAACCTCATTTCCATCGTCTGCCTCAACCCAGCAACACTCTGTCGTAATAAACGTGTCTGGACGGCTGATGATTCTCCATCACGAATTCCTCATTCAAGGAACAAACGAGGGGCACGCCCCTCAATACATTACTCCCACGGTGCTTGCCTCGTGCGTTGAAATGATCTGGCTCCCTCGAGCCTGCTCTTCGGCTGCAAATGAGCATACGTCCTCTTCGTTGACGGGCAATGGAAGTCGAGATAGGGACTACTTGTCCTCTCAAGGTTGCCCGAGTCACCATAACCATAATCCTTACTTGAGTGAAGCCCTTTGGCTTTATTGTGGACAGGAAATGAGGGTGTGGCTTCCACTGAAGGAGAAGTCTCCGAGTTCAGTACATACTTTCATTTCTAATCGGATCATGCTTGGATTCCCCGTCTCTATATATCCTCTGAGTAAGACCGGGATTGGTTTATGCAAAATTATTATATTATTATAATATTACTACATTACTACAATTATGTTGTCCTTTGCAGCGATATTATTTGAGAAAGCTATTATTCTCGGTGCAGAAAATGACTGCTTGTCATACACAATGGGAGGTCCTGCTAGTCCAGAGCCGAATGGAACACCTTTTGCGCTCTTTCCATTTTGTATTCTTCAGAGAACCGTGAGAGAAGCCCTGATTAATATACGGCTGAACAATTATGGTCTTTTTAACAATGTTTGACTTGAATATTCTATAACTTCGCTAGAGTCAAGTCTACCTGCATCAAATACTGAGACAACTCATCCGTCGAAATTTAGGATACTACGCCTGGGAAATTGCTAGAAGTTGCTCAAAGCTACCCTACTTTCCACACTCGTTGGAACTTCTACTCCATGAAGTACTAGAAGAAGAGGCTACAAGTAAAGAGGTCAGTCTATTTGACTTGAAATCTGAATAAAGTGGAGTTGTTCGTGCCCTAAACTTTTAAAATATTTCTGTTTTAAATAAAAATAATTCTTGTTTCCTATTTCCAGCCAATTCCGGATGCCTTGCTGCCCTCAATTATCGAATTCGTCCGAGAGTTTCCCGTCTACCTGAGAACAGTTGGACAATGTGCTAGAAAAACGGAGTTGGCTCTCTGGCCCCATTTATTTTCCGTGGCTGGTAGACCGAGAGCATTATTTGACGAGTGTCTACAAAGAGGTCAACTAGATATTGCTGCAACGTATCTGCTCGTGATTCAAAACCTAGAATCTCCCACCGTGTCCAGGAAGTTTGCTACACAATTAATGGACAAAGCTTTAGAAGGGAGGAAGTGGGATCTAGTCAAGGATCTTGTTCGTTTTTTGAAAGCTATAGGTAAGAGAAATAGTTAACATTGGAGTTCCGCCTTGAATGAAGCGTTAGTTGAATCAAGTTAAAATGCAATGATTTATTGTATGTTTTTAGACCCCAGTGACGTAGAACCAATGAGATCTTCATCAATCGTAAAGTTTAACATGCAAACACCCCCAGTGAGTCCCTCCGAATACGACATTTCAATGGTGCTAGGAACAATGCAAGTTCCCCGACTTCGCAGTCTGAGCACCGGAGTCGTTCCTAAATTCTCCGACGGCTCTCATCGAGACTTGAATCGAACAAACTCAGAAAATCGGCCCTCTCCTCCTCTTTCAAGCAACCAGCAGGGCACACCCCCTAATCCCAACCCAAACCAGATATCTCCATCACTAAAATCGTCTGGAATTGCCTCCTCTATCAGCGGCGGCTCTAATGCCACTCCCCCAAATAATAACACAACTCCCCTGGGAACAGATCCCTCTTCTATGAACGGTCAGCCTGGATTGAATCAGGGACAAGTCCCTCCGTTCAATTTTGGTGGCGGTGGCTTCTCCCCTTCGGATGGAATTTCCTCTGGAGAAAAGGCTGCACCTAGTGTATTGTACGTTGACGCGATAGTTGAAAGACACGCCAGGCGTATCCTTTCTGAAGGCAAACTTCGAGATCTAGGCAAGCTAGCTGCTCACTTGGACTTCCATTTGGTAACTTGGCTGCGGAAGGAAAAGCAACGTAGGGCCATTATGGTTACGGACTTTGTCGCTGCGTTGAAAATGGTCCATTCGGAATTCGAGTGGCCCTACCCTGAGGTCTCTTATGGTGGAACGCAGCACTGCAGAACCCCTTCTGCTGGTTAGCTTTCTTTGCAGATTTATAAAAGGGGGGACTCCTTCCGTTAGAAGAATGACTTTTTATTTTCTTATTCATAGATTCTTTAAAATTCTCTTCGCCTGAACCCCTATCTCCTTTAAAACCGCTGTCAGTGGACGTCCTGGGAAATCGCCTTGGCCTGACGAAACCTGGTGGAGGGGACAGTGGCTATAATTCTACGCCAGGAAACAATGGAGAAAGTAACGGAGTTACTGTCGAAGCTCGTCTAATGCCTCATGCAAATATGCAAGGTGATTTTTTTGCTGCAACCGAGTGAAATTTGTTTGTTTTTAAAGGTTTAAAGTTGATTAATATTAATTCCGTTTTAAGACGACGCAATCAGCGTTTTAAGTGAAGAAAGCATTATGCTTGACCAAAGTCCGATCCAGCCATCGGATTTCGCACCCATTCTTTCGATCCCTGATTCTACCAAGATAGCTATGTTGAACTCCTCTAAAGCTGGAATACAGTTGCGGTTTTTACAGCAAATTATGTGGGAAGCAGGTGTGTAACATTCCAAGAACAAATTAGCGTGATGGTTAATTCTTGAGTGTAATCAAGATTTAAATCTATTTAATTGTTCGTAGGAGTTTTCGACTGGTCATTGCTTATATCTGTCGCTCTTCGGGATGCAGTTGGTGCTTTTAGAACGGTAAACTCAGCCAGAGATCAACACCCGGATGTCCTAAGGAATCTTCGGGATGGCCTATTGAACATGACGTTATGGGCGAATACACAATGGTAGGTTTTAAAAACAGCTATTGACACCTCTGTAGAATTAACATTGACTAAAACCACCATGTTTGTATTATGTTATATGGCATTTTTATAGTTTGGGCTACAAAGTATTCGTCACAGCAATCAACACTCAAGTTCAAGGAATGCTTAACAAGTTTCTTGCCTTCGCGTCTCAGTCCTGTGTATCTAGCACCCCAGCGTCTTCAGATCCTTCAGGAGGACCTTCCACATCTTCAGGTGTCTCTCTGTCCCACTCCCACCAAGGAGACTTCCATCGACGAAAAACCGAGCCTTCCATTAGTCGATCAAGGATCGGGAGTTTATCAGCCGTTTCTTCAGTTCAAAATCCTACTGGAGGGACTAGCTCGTCCTTAATGCTAAGTCATTCCCAAAGCCAACCCAGTAAACTCCTCTTGAGCAGCAAGCAGCAGAGTATTCCTGACACCGATGAGGAATCAGTTGTAAGCGGAACTTACACTGAAAGTCAGCATGGAGCTAAAGCTAATAGTACAGATGCCAAAGAAAATGATATAAAAAGTCACACAAGTTCGATAACCAATACGAGTGGTTCTAGCAACGCTTCTAAGGATAAGCCTACGGAAGGTCAAGATGAGGCGGAAGGTCAAGGATGTGTTATCTTCTAGTTGGCTTGATTTAATAGGTGCAATATATTCTACCCTGACACGATTACTCTGCGTGTGGTTCGGAAACCGTCAGTTACCAGTTACCTATAAACTTAATAATTTATTGCCATTTGTAAATATTAAAAAAAATCGTCCTCTACAAATGTAAATGTAAGAATATAATTCGCGTATTAGATTAGGGAAGTTAGCACTGGTTCAGGAGGTATTACTACTTTTAGCTGAACTTCATACAGGATAAATTAATTCATCTATCTATAAGTGTTTTTATGTCAGATGATTTATTATGTTCGAGAAATAATTAACTATCGCCAGTTTTTACCCTTTTTATGAAAATTTTCGTACAATATTTGGCCAACAGTAGTCAATCGACCTTAGAGAATACCTGAGAAGCTTTTTAATCTTAGTTGCTTGAATCATCAACCAAAACTGTAAATATTTGAATGTGTGAAGAGGCAGCATTAATTAACCGAGATTTTGAAACTTACACTCCTACTAAACCCACCTTTATAGACTCTAACTTCTGCGTCTTTAAAATAAAGAGTAGTCCATTAAAATCCGTTCCATGAAATGAGTCGAAACTTTACTCCAAAGAATTGATGATACTGAAAAGTGAAAGTTTAAACAATGCAATAATTATACGAAGAGAACGCAAGGGATTCCATGTAAATTAGTGAGTAGAGCATGTACCTAATTTTTGTTATAAAAGTTTAAGATAGAGTAGAAAATCTATGTAAATTGTAATGAAAGGAAATGGTTCAGGTTTTGATAATTAGCAAGTATCGTATTTCAGGTTTTAATTCCCTCGGAAATACGGTAGTATAGGAAAGAGTATGAAAGGGTTGCCAAAAATATAACTTATAGAGCGAATCGAAACAAACTACAAAAAGTATTACCATATTTGTGAAATCGTTCAATTTAGATTTTTATTGACCTATTTACTATATTTTGAATTACTCTATTAGATTGTAAATAAAGTGAAAGCCCGTCAAAGTATAATTAAACTGTAACATAATGTTACATAATTGGTAATATTTATCTCTAGTTTTATTTCTCTTGTAACTTTTAGCGTCCATGCTTCCATAATTTAGTTTAAGTATAATGTATAATGTCCAAAGATGTTGGGTAATAAATTATGCGTGCAATTGCAAATAGTTGCTAATTATATGGTTAACGTTATTGTGGCTTATCTATATAAAGGCCCAGGCTATTATTCAAGGATAAACGGTCGGTTATTGATTCTCGTGTATTATTATTTTAAACAAGGGGATGTTTCTATTGAAAGACGAAATGAAATTAGGATATTATTGTCTGTAGCAAATCTACAGAACAGGAACACAACCTACACGTTGAATGCTTCTTTCTATCTTTCAAAATATCATTGCATAAATCTGTTGGGTAAAGTCCTTTTTGACAGAAGTAATGCCAGGTTTACAATGAAGCTTCTAGTTGGAAAATTATTCGTTACAAGCTTCAACAGTTCAGCCATATGAAACCAAGATTTCTGGAAACACCAAACATCCAAGAATCTTGATAAACCTGAATAAAACTACCTAATTTCGGTTTCTACGCCTACATCCTCCATATCTGTAAGCTTCCTGCCATTTCCAAAAACGAAAAAATAACTTTCCCCAACCCAAAATCAATTATTGGATCAAATGAAGTGTAATCCTGGTGGATTCTTATTATAAAAACTCGTAAAAAAATGCGATTTTACCACCCCGCATTCCAAGCGCTTCACTTCGACTATGGGACGATGGCGTGGTCAGTTAACCACATGCCCCTTTTTGGTACCCTTCTATCTATGATAGATCATCGAAAAATTGGTATATAAAAAGCATTTAAGAAATCAAGTCCCTCGCCTCGCTATCCCAACAATGAGCAGTTGTACAGCTTTTAAAGTTTCAAATGATTTCAGGATCGCTGCACGACGTGACGTTCCACGCCTTTCTGAAAGTTCTCTCAAATGGAAAGATCAATCGGGACCAGTCAGAAATGATTTTTAGACTTATAGACTTAAGTATGCAACCTTTTATTTAAAGCCTACTCTGTGCATGCCAACCCTATGCAAATTTCCGCAGCGTTTTGCGAAAGATAAGTTCTAACATAAATGTGCGGTTGATAGTGCACACGGGGGAACTGCACTGCTCCGAGCTAGCGTTCTTCCTTGCTATTGTCATCGCTCAGAAAGATAAGCTTGAACGGGAGTTTTTATACATGAACGCTTGGAAAATCTGGGTAACGTTCAACGAAGAGGGGAATGAGCGGGTTTCGACCCGAGAGTTCCGACGTGCAGGTCTCTTTTTCGATTTCGACTACCCTACAATGTACATTGTGTTCAGGGACTATAACTGGGATGATGAAAAGCTCATGGAGTTTGAGAGATTTCGTGTAAGCATTCTATCCAACGGTGGATGTTGGCTTCATAAAAACCTAAAAAGACCTTTGACCCTTGAACTTTCACCTGTAGTTCTGCCTAATGTCGTGTATCCACACCCGTCAAGTACACAAGGCAGCTATGAAATACATCCGCTACCGGAAGTTCAAGACAACAGTCCTTAAACTGCTCCAAGGGGTGCTAACCCGGGTACTTCGTGATGGTTTGTTCCCCTCTCCAGTTTCGGTAATCCGAGCTATTAAACTTGTCAGGATTCCTCCCATAGAAGGGACGGAACGGACCGTCCGTTTCTCTAATATTGTGGACTTTAGTTATGTCCGGAACTATGTTGCTAATAGGTGGACAGTCATGAAGCTTTTCTGGATCGCTTCTATGGAACGGTCTCCACGTTTCAAGTCTTTTTGCAAATGTTGCTGTTGCGGATTTTGGTACGCTTCGAAGCTCAATAGCTTAACGTTTACGTTTTAATGCCTATTCCATCTATTCCTGAGATTTTAGCCCGAATTTATACGGATAAAGAGCATTAAATCGTTAAAGAGCATTGGAGCTTAAACCCCTTTAAAATAAAACCCACTGGGACTTGTTGAAAAGTTTATGAAATGCGGAAGATTCATGTCTAAATTCCATAAACTCTATCCCATTTTGCAGTTGTTTTTCTCCCGAAGAGTCATGCGACTGTTGCGAAACTGAAGACGGTCGACTTTGCCCTTTTTGCTGTGGATGTTTCCGGAAAAAGGAACCTTTATTGAAACTCCGGAAGAAAAAGGTGAAGCAGGATCGGGGTTGGTGGTTCTGGCGTAAGAAAAATGAAGTTCAGGATCCCAAGCCCAACCAGTCCTGCTTCAAAAATTGCAAATCTAAACCTAAAAATACGAAAAAGGATGTCCCAGATATCCCAAAACTCCTTCCGCTTCCTTCGTTGCTAACGTTCGATCCTGACGAAGAGGTTCGGAAATTCAATAAAAAAGATGACCATTTCAAAAAAGACCCTATGGAGGAATGGCGACCCACTCGAAAGGCCCGATGTGGAATTTTATAAATTATCATCTCATGAAACTGCAGTTTTATAAGCTCATTTTAGCATGAATACTTTGATTGCTAATTGGAAGGAGTGCCTTAATTGTAGTTAGTGAAATTAGAGCAATTGGCTATCATGTATTTTTCTGATATATATTATGTTAAATTGAGGTTTAGTAGTTCATTGGTTGAACCCCTTAGTCCCATTTCTCAACCAGAACTAGAAATAATGTCAGTATAGTTAATCCCTCCGTGAAGAATAGATTCATGGTCATGTTGTGTCATAAGATTGTACAGATTTATTGCAATTTCCCGAGATTATTTCCAAAAAGGCACGTAATATCACATCAGTTTTATGTTTCATTTTACATGAAAATACATCCTTATTCTTATTTCTCTCTTCTCTATGCAAAAGTCACGTCTCGACTAGGCCAAAAATGCTTGCATTTGTCTGTAGTATTTAACCGTAATAGCAATAATGCTTAATGCTTAATTGGTCAAAAATTGACCTGAGAATCAAGATGATTTTTAAAAAAGCAGGGGGCTTGGTCCACCTAACTAGTCCCTTATCAAGAGTTAATGTCCCTGACAATAGTGGGGATTTATTGGTAAAGCTCTTTAAGGCACGAGTATAAGATTGAGCTTTTTTCACCCCCTTAGTATAGGGACCTGTATTTTTTTTGCAAATTATTCCCTGCATTTCATACGAAGACATGCTTATTCTTATTCCTCTCTAAACAAAGGTCAACGCAACTGAGCACAATTTTTAGCCTCCTGTCTAGGGCAGTTAAATGCCCCTTTGTCAATAAAGGGTAGAGCGGGTCAAGTTCACTGATCAAGTCCAAAGAACTCCCCAACTGACCCTGGAACTTTTTAAGCGTCTTGTATAACTTCTCACGAATCCTGTAAAAATACACATTTGACATCTTTACTGAAAACTACGTAGGTATTTCCATGTTATAAAAGTAGAGAAAGGGTGTCTCTAGGTTAAACCTGCAACATTGATAAAGAGGAGCGAGGAGGTCTATAAAATCCTGATCAAAGTTCCCAAAACTTTTTCCATTATCTAGGAGTATAAACCTTCCGGAATGGTTTTCTGAATTGGGACCCACTTCAAAATGATGTCTGTCTCCGTTCCCGATAAGGAAATCAAACACAGACACTCCCACCGCATCCAATATCATCTAAACCACACCCACCCAGCATTTAAAAGTCATCCCCAAGAGAGAAAAAGGCCTAAAATTCCAGAAATCCATACACTATTCCGATGCTCTTTCCGCTTATCCTTCCAAACAGTATTTGTGCAAAAGTTCATGTCAGTTTCCCACCGGGCATATCTCCCATTCCTGTACGTCCTCGCCCAAGGATTAGGAATCGTTCTGAAGCTGTAATTCAGTAGCAATATCATAGCTCCTTCCAATACCCCCGCAGTGTCTGCAGCGTCTGCAGTGTCTGCAGCGTCTGCACTATTGCACACAGGCTCAGATTGCCTACAAGCGGGGCATTTCCCATACACACAAGTCGTCCCATCTACAGAAATAAGGTTTCTATCAATCCTCCTGTGAATTATTCCATGAAAAATATATTTACTTATTGTATAAAAAGTTCCAGCCAAGTCCCCGTCAGCAACTTCCAGAATCCCCCTGAGGTCCACCCCCCTTCCAACCACGATAGGTGCGTTATGATAGCCCAAAATAAGGTTCAAGTAAAAGGCTGCTATTTCTCCAAAATGTCTATCTTTGGAGGAATAAACGGTCCCAGTAGAGAGATCGATGGTTTTAGGATACCATTTTGGTTTAAAAAATGCAACTTGATCTCCTTCCAACGTTAGTCGGAGTTTCAACTGTGACCCTCCCGTACTACTGCTTGCTCTTTTTATATTAAATGTATTGGTCGCTTTTAGTGCAGGTCCCAGGTTTATTAGTCGCAGGGGATCTGAATAAGGCCACTAAACATTCCACAATATTATTTCATTAATAATAAAATAAACCCAAACTTATCCAATAAATATGGATAAAAACCTCATAAACTCCTTTCCAAACTGATGAAGGATCATCATCATCAAAAGTAACCTCTTTTGTTAAAATACTTTTGAGTTTTGAGACTTCATAGAAATTATCATTCTTTAATATCCGTTTATTTTCTTGGTAATAAAATCCCAGCATCTTTTGGACCCATTGGACCAATTCCTGAGAATAGTTCGGACTTTGTGGAACCAATATCTTTATTTCACCATCTGAATAAGTCTATTTGGAAATATATATATTTTGGATTTAATTGTGATGATTTGCATACATTTAATTCATCTTTTAAATGGACAAGTCACCTTGAGGCGTATACTTGGAGCATTTTCGTCATAAGTATTGGGACTTTTGACAAAGTTAAGACTGTTACTAAATAAATCCTGCTCATCTTTCAAGTTTCTTAGGTAGAGATAGGCCGTGTAGCAATTTATTATGAATAGTATCACAAGTAAGCATTTAATTCTGTGGAAGATTCTGCTCTCTCCGCGTACAATCATTTTTGTCAATTCATTTTGTTAATTTTTTACAAGTTGTGAGCGAATTTACACTTTTTGTATTTGATAACGAAAGTGTATTTTAAGTTAAATGAGCAAGGAAATCTTTAAACTTTGTACACGAAATGCTAAAGTAACTCAGCCAAGAAACATCTACTTACTTTGTAACTTTTTTGTAGAAATGAACAGAATATTAATAACTACTAAACTAAAAATAAAATAATGGGAATGGGAACCCAAGTTTACATGGTGCTGTATAATATAGGTTAGCCCAATCCTAAAAAGCCATGTGCTGTTGGATATTATTACAGAAATAGATCTGATCTTCACTCCGAGTTGATCCGGGGATACTTTACTTATTACCGGATGTACCGTTGCATTTTAATTGCCCTGGGGCTTTATTGCTTCAACACACAAATTGGAAAATATCTAGTTGAAAAACGAGCAGGTATATATTCGGATGCTACGTTTTTTAAATTAAAATATAATGGGAAATTGACAGTAAAAATATGGGAATATGGTTCTTTTATTATTTTTTTACCTGTAGAACCTTACATATTATCATTATCCGTGGGTTGAAGTCTATAATCTAAATCTTTGGTTGAACTACCGAGAAAAGGATTTAAAACATTGTTTTTGCTAATGACCGTTCAATCTGTCTGTCTATTCGGAGGATATGCATATCATAAATTTAACATTTCACAGTCACGCAACTCTTTTGCGAGGGCAACTTCCCGTTGCTAATTTAATTTCCATGCATATTTTTTAGAGAATAACTTAATTACATGGGATACTCTCTCCAACAAACCATCTTTATTTCGGGCATCAATTAAATCAGATTGACAATTTTACAAATGTAGCATACTTAATGCAAAAACACACTCATTTCCCTTTAGATCTAAGACGGATTTCCAATAAAAATTTCGGTAAGACAGCTTGCAATATCATTTTCCCAACTTGAACAAATAATTTTGGAAGTTGGATTTAATTTTTCAAGTCTTTAAATGTCCTTCAAGGAAGATGTAGCCTGAAAACAACGGTAGAGTTTAAGTTTTTCAACTGAATAATGTGTTAGATTCTGATGTTTAGATGGGAAATTAATAGATGGTAAATAAAATAGAGTACGGTACAGCTTTCCCTAATTTATTGGAACTTTTGTAACTTTATTCAGTGAATGGAAACAATGTATGCAAATTAGAGAGTATCATTTCTTCTAAATTAGAGTTTGGTAAGTTAAAATCTACTTTTTAAGTTTTGGTTGAATTTATTGTGAGTGTTAATCATTCTATATTTTAATCATCAAAATAATACATTTACCTCTACATATAATAAATAACATATAATAGAAAAGCTGTAAGGATTTCATTAAATATTTTAAGATCTTCTAAAGCTCTACGGTATTTCGCTTTAGTTAGTCTCAATTATAGTAAACTCATTTGGTTAGTTGGCAGTCTTCATTAATTTTAAAGGGACAGTATACAGCCCGAACAACATAACTTAAAGCTCTACAAACTAACAATAGTATTTAAAAGGCAGTGAATAGTTTTTACTGGTATTTGTGCTAAAGTTCATAAGCAAAGGATACATTTTAAATCAATATTTAGTCACTACATTTAAAAGGGACGTTCAATACATACCCTAAAGTCCGTCCGATATGCCGCCCTTGTTAATTATGCCGCACGCCTATCCTTTACATGTTAAAAGGGGTATCTCTGCCATGTTAAACTTGCTTCAAAATATCTTTTTTTTTCATGTATAAGCCGCGGCATATCGGACGGACTTTAGGGTAATTGGATTGGAGTTTGGAATAGTGAATAACTTATTTATTCGACGATTTAGTTAATATTAAACGGCTAGGCTGATCATGGATCTGATTTCCACCAGAAATGAACGCACGTAAAAACCTTGATAAAAATGGTTGAAAAATTACAGCTAAATGTAAAAAGTTGGTAAGAAATAATACTAATTTTCGGATTCCACATCGCAACCATTCATAGGGATCTTTCCATTGCCGGACTCACACTCGGTTGCTGTCTGGAATAATCAGATATAAATCGGGTTTAAAATAAACAATGTTATTTGATATTTATTTTGATAAGAAAGACCAGGTTATACCCTAAAGAACCCCCGATGACTCCTCCGATGATGGAACATCCTTTCACACAAAGCAATAAATATGGCAACCAAGATCCCAAGCATTAAAACAGTCAATGGGCCAACGAAATGGACCAGCTTGACCTGGGGTTTGACCCCTGACCCGCTCTGTGAGCAGAACGGCTTCGGCCACCATTTTTCCTCTAGCTGGTGTAATACTCCGCTTTCCCCTAGGGTTAGGATCCCTTGGGACATTTTCTCCCTTAGTGGTGACCCTAGAGAGTTTATTTTAGTGAAAAATTAAGGTATTTTTTTAAAAAAGAAAGGGTATAAACAGACTAGACTAGATCGAATATTGGATTTATAGATATCGAAATTTAAATATATATATAGTAGCTTCATTTCGTAGACGGGTTAATCATATAGGATCTTCCTGACCTAAAAATATAGCATCTTCCTGCCCTAAAAATATAGCATCTTCCTGCCCTAAAAATATAGCATCTTCCTGTCCTAAATAAAAACATTGCATCTTCCTGCCCTAAAAATATAGCATCTTCCTGCCCTAAAAATATAGCATCTTCCTGCCCTAAAAATATAGCAGCTTCCTGCCCTAATAATATAGCATCTTCCTGCCTTAGATAAAAACATGGCATCTTCCTGTCCTAAAAACATAGCATCTTCCTGTACTAAATAAAAACATTGCATCTTCCTGCCCTAAAACATAGCATCTTCCTGTCAGCATTTTTCAATTCTAGATAAAACAGTATATTCCTACCCTAGTTCTATAAAAATGTAGCAGCCAACTCTTGTAAACCGTGGAACAGGATATCTTTCAGCAGTTATATTAATAGTCATAATTGATTTCTCTGCGTGTATAATAGGAATGTTTAATCTAAAAACCCGACATGTACCTTTGGGTAAAGCAATAGCAAAAGCCCGTGTATCAATTCCTTGGACAATCCTGAGCGAACAGTCTTGAATAAGCGCCTCGTTAAAATTAATCTGTTCCGTAATAAAAGCAAACTTTCCCTCGGCCTTTTTAACCTCTTGAATCCCATCAGCGGCCGTTGGGTGCAGTCCCCTTTTTTCAGACCCTTTTTGAACCCTCCACCAAAGTTTCTGGAGGTCCTCTCTCTTAGCATTATGCAAATAGAGGCTTGTAGCTCCCGACTGAATGACCCCCAATTCTAGGGTGGGGTCTTCCAAAAGGTCACCAACAGAGTCGTAGACCCCACTGGACCCCCCTTGGTGGTCGAACCAGTGGGATACTAGACTGGCGTAGAGGATTATTATTACCAGGGAGAATAGCCACCATACAATTGCAATCGTTCGGGATGAAGCTGCCTATTAATTGAATTAAGGCTGTTTTAAAGTCAGGAGATTTTTAAGCAGGTCGATTTATAAACTAAACACATACTAGATCCGAATCTGCTCCTACATAGTCAAGATGAAAGTTATAATAAGATGAAGAAATGACTGTACTGTACCTGTAGTCTGATCTCGGATCCCCGTAGAACGAGTGTAGATGCCAAAACCCACATGCTATTAATCCAAGAAAGGTCATGACCTAGAGATGGACTTCCATCCGAACCGGGTAAAATGATATCATCCTTCTGATAAGGGCTCAGCCAAGCAACCAGTCTGAGACAAATCGAACTAATGAAAAATCCCAGACCGATGCTCACCCAGACCCAAATACTAAAGGGGCTTAGAAGGGTTCCAATCCCGTCCAGGGAGTCTTCTCCACTCTGTACCCAAAAAAATTTTTAATAGAAAAATGGAAGAAAATACAAAGGTTTTAATTATTTTATCCGTTAAGTCGGCTAATTTAGGCTGTATTTTAATGATGGATTTTACTACTTCTATTAACAAATTCAATCCAAATCATGAATATTTTGTTGTTTAATTCTTATTTTTCCAATATCATCTTTTAAAACATTAGAACACTTTTTGTTAATCCTCCTTCTGTCATCATTTTATCCCAAAACCCTGAGAATCCATGTCATTCATGATCAAAGCCGACTCTGTTTACATTGACTCTCTTCCAACTTGCCAATCTTCCCATAAACTTCCGGATCTTACACTCTGAATCTTTATTATCATCATCCGCAAACCCATTAATCATACCTCAACTAACTCAACCTTTCCTCATCCCTCATTCCATTCACAATCAACAGTAAAAGCCTTACGGATATTTAAATCATGAAAGAAAAAGATGGCTCAACTCAACATCTTGACTTTCCTGCTAGAATCTGCTACTATATCTTCATGGATAATCTAGGTTTGGAACCCCGTATTCATTTTTAGCGTTCTGAACGGTAACACTTAAGGATGCACTGAGTTAGTCCTGATATTAGCGATTACGATCATTATTTAACCTCACACTAAAAAATTATCTTTGTAGATTAGATTTGATAATTGAGCCTTTCAAAAAATAACTTTTGGCTGAAACAGTACCCTAAAAACACTGTTAAATTCCCATTAAAATTCTCTCCTTAAAGTTACCCTTAGATTGATAATTATTGAGGAATTCGGCTAAAAGCACCTTAAATAAAGCCCCCAGATTAGACCATCCTCATAATTTCATGCTGATTAAGTCAAGGAAGGATATGAGCCACCCACGCCCGGAAAAATCCTTGCGAGCTAAGCTAATGCTAATGCTAACTCAGTTTGCCAATCTCTGTATGAGATCTTGAGCTTATATTTCCATTCCCGTTTTTCTTCTACCATCACCACCTCCGCAAATCCATTTATCTTATCATCCATCTACCCGTTTGGTTGGATACATAAACATAAAATGCTAGCGTGAGATGTAATGGAGATGACCTCATGTTACCTTCAATACTTACTAGGGTTATTTTTGGAAACCATGTATCTTTAGAGCCTCACTTTTCATAGATTTATTGTAACTTTATAAATGAAAGTGGGGATTCCTTCCCCCAAGATCAACATGCGGATCAAGTTTATTTATAAAGGTGAGAAATAGGAATTAGAATCTGAATCTTGAATATATAAATACTTGGCCAACGTTCATCCTCTTATGAATATTGGGTGGAAGTATTAAGATTATCGTTGCATTCTTTTGGTTAGATACTTCCTAAAAACATGTTCTCTTTGGAGTTAAATATCATACTTTTTAGAGGATAACTTCAGTAGCTTCCGAACAGTTCAAAGAATCACACAAACTCTCTGAATAGACTTTTTAATAACTTTTAACTAAAATGTCACACGCTCCATGGAAAGTAAGGCACTGTCTTTGTCTATATTAATATTTATTCTTAAGCAAAGCTTATGAAATCCCTTTTTAGAATTTCCTTAAACTTTCCCGTTTTTGATAAAGATTTCCGGGATCCGAGATCCGGAAGAGGAAGCTGAGGTTCAGGCATGGATTGAACAAGTTGTTGGAGAAAAGTTCCCCCCTGGAGGTACCCCCTTTTCAACACTCTTTGCTATAATAATAATGGGCAAAGAACCTTGAATTATTCTGGTAATTGTTTGTAAAACTTTGTTTGCAGTTCAGTACGATGACGCTCTAAGAAATGGGATAACCTTATGCAAACT
>JAQFZX010000748.1:0-45509 GCA_034682405.1 Hydroisotoma schaefferi
CATATTTCTCTCTCAATACATTTCAACTGCACACAACTTGGACACGTCCTATCCGTTCAAACGACACAAGACGAGTCGTAAATAGGGTTATGGAAAGCAATAAGTTGCAAGCGAGTTGTTTTTTTTATTGACAGGGTACATTTACGACTGCCAATAATTTATTTTTTGAGACCAGCAACGTGAAAGTATTCTGCAATCATTTTATTGTCCTCAGCTGTTGCCAATATCGCAAAACTGAACTATTATCAATGGCTAAAAATAAACAATTCTTGTCTTAAAAACCAACTGGACACTATTTGAGAGTCTGCTAGCATTGTAATCGCAAATTCAGATTTTGTACTTGACCGAGACAACCGAGTTAAAAGAGAGGCTGAGGAAATTCTTTTAACGATTAATTCGGCAAACGAAAGGAGAGAAATGGAAGTTTTGGAAATGATGACGGGGGCTATTCCTGGACTGTTGAGAAGTTTTCATCAGATAAGTCGAGAGCTGCTCAGCCATTACTTGTTTAATAAGGTATTAGGGACTTTAAAAAACGAGTTACCGAAGCTTGATTTGATTCAAAAGAGTTCAGTCAAATAGAGTAATTGAGGTTAAAATTTGTGTCTAACAAATTTGCACTCAACCCAACCTAGGAGGAGGAGTGTAATACGTGTTAATTTTGAATTTGTAAATATAGTTTCTTTCACTTTTTTATTCGGATTGTTCATCCCCATAACCCGACGGGCATCTCAAACAAAGAAAGGTCATACGCCCAACCTTACTAAAAAAGATGAATGCAAGAAAGAAGGTTTGTATCATCGGATCCGAAAACTGGTAAGAAAGGGTCGTATGTCGTTTGGAAATTTAAATAAGGGAATGCTGACCATATTTTATTTTTATGAATATTACTGTAAAATAGGGGCTCTGCAATTTCCAAAATGGTTGGAATAAATGCAGCAAAATACACGGAGGACTTTCATGAAGAGGTCAAAATGTATGTTCATGAGGAGCTCGTTAATGGTAGGAAGTTAACTGAAATAATTAACCAAGATCACAAGGATGCCAAGTATCTTCCGGGTCATAATTGACCCAAGAATATGGTGAGCTTTTTTATGTATAAAATATATGAAAATGTTTTGTAAAAAAGCATGATTTTAAGGGATTTGTATGACATTTTTTAAATTGGATAACAGATTGCCGTCCCTGATGTACTTGAAACTGCAAAGGATGCAGATATTTTAATATTTGCTTTACGTCATCAATTTATAAAAAACACTTGTAAGCCGCTGGTCAGAAAAATGAAGGCGGGTGCTGTGGGCTTGTCACTTATCAAGGTTGGTTATCAGAAGTGGTGGCTTATGGCTGTGAATGTGTTACTATTTGTACTGACATTATTACTGAAAATTTCGTTTCGTTAAAGTTCTTAAGTTTCGTTTTGAAAAAGAGGATATCAAGAGGTTGAGAGTTCTTCTTCGAATTCCATTTCAGTTAAGGGTTCATGGTTCGGTGGTCTCTGGCATTGAAGGTAAGCTTAAAGAGAACAATGGTAGCAGGGATAACAAAGTAAAACTTATCGAGTCTACTTTTTATAGGAATATGTCTACTTCTTCGACCTTGTATATCCTAATCGACTTTTCGACCTAAGAAAACCGTTCGGGAGAGAAACTACAGCTTTGAGCTACATTTTTAATTTTATATTAACTCATGTGCAAGGCAATTTTCACCCCCTGTTAACTAGATTTGACCAACCTTGGCTTTCAAGGGAAAACATTGATTTGTTCGCAAGTGCAATCCACAATAAAGGGGCACCACTTCTATACTCTTGGGTATTATTGGTGGTAAGTTTTTTACCTAGATATTTAGACTGCATTTGCATCTGCAGCCGTTGTATTCTTAATACGTGATGCATAAATTAAACTTTAGGAACCGTTCGCCCCATTTGCCAGCCCAAGGTTTTCCAGCGACAAGTCTATAACGGTCACAAGCGAACTCATGCACTGAAATATCAGTCCATCGTTGCAGCTAATGGATTGATAGCTAATCTTTTCGGTCCGATAGAAGGACGCCGCCATGACGCGTTTTTGCTCTCCGCAAGGGATGTACTGCAGACGATGCCGTTTAATGAAGATTTCTGCATTTATGGAGATCTGGCTTACCCACTTCCGGGGAATCTCATTGGACCATACAAAGGTGCCAATCTCACCGAAGATCAGCAGCTCTTTAATAAACTTATGACTATGGATAGAGTGGTCGCTGAATGGGTGTTTGGAAAGTTGGTTGGAATGTTTGCATTTTTAGACTTTAAAAAAAATCAAAAACGTTTTCTGCAGCCTGTTACAAAATAATTTCAAGTAGCACCTTTATGCCTTTACGGATCTCAAACCTCAGAGTTCTTTGGCGTTATGCCACTAACATTGGAGAGTTATCTAGATGTATAAATTCCAGTACGTCATTAACGTAGACTTTTATTATATCAATATTTAAGATAACTTCAATAACAATGTTTAAGTGCAAAAAATGCTTCCTCCTACTGAAACCGGCTCAAATAGCTTTACGTTACCATCTCCTGCAGCATTTTATAT
Source organism: Hydroisotoma schaefferi (assembly GCA_034682405.1). Classification (NCBI taxonomy): domain Eukaryota; kingdom Metazoa; phylum Arthropoda; class Collembola; order Entomobryomorpha; family Isotomidae; genus Hydroisotoma; species Hydroisotoma schaefferi. The sequence goes on from JAQFZX010000748.1 coordinate 2,565, forward strand.
TGTATTTCTAACCAAATAAATTTAACAATGTGTATTTCTATGAGTTGTCTCAAACGGCTTTACCGTACCATCTACTGCAGCAACTTATATTTGATTTTATTAAGAGTTCGAAAAGCAGTCTCTTATTTTCACGCTCGGAATCTATTCTTTGCTGTTCTATTTTACTTCTGGATTCGTCGAGCTCCATTCTTCTTACCTCCATTTTGCTTCGATGGGACTCGTTTTCTGACTTGAGAGCTACTTCTTTCACGCGAAGATCCAGATCTTTCTCTTGAAGATTTAAACGCCTCGTTTCGAGGTCCAATTTTAGTTTCCTTGTTTCTCTATCACTCTCCTCTTCTGTTTGCATTAGAAGTTGAGTCATCGTATCAACTTTAGGTCGCTTCGTTTTAGGCGCCGACTCTGCGGAGGGTGAGGTTATGACTCGATCTGAAAATGAAAGAGGTTTAACAAGCAGAGGTCATAGGAGCAAATATGATCGTGGCTTTTGTACCTTTTAGTGTCGACATTGTCGCATCGCGTATAGTCTTTCCTTGAGCTACATTCGCGTTATCTTTCTGAGCCGTTTTATCTTGTTTGGCTATTTCTTCTAAAGCATGCGTATCCATAAGACCAACAATATCCTCCAACATACGCATTTCGTCCGTGTAGTCCTCTTCTTCACCAGTTCTGCAAAAGTATTATTAGTCTGAATTTTGAACCTTAATTAATTAATTTTGAAGTTAATTTAAATAACTTTTTCAAACTGTTTGTATTTTTTGCTTTGAAATCTGTTAGCAATTTGGTAAATCTTTTTTTGAGGGCTGCTCCATCCTTCACATTGATTTTAAGTCTGTAGTGAATATCTTTCCACTGTTTAGCGGATGCCGTTTTTTGGAATGCCTTCTCCAGCATCACCTCTTTTAGAATGTTGATGTCTTCTTGGGAGGAGAAAACGTGACTTTTTCTTCTACCTGAACTCTCTGAAGTCTGGGCTGCATCTTCGACGTCAGTTTCAAAGACTTGATGGAACTCTTCTTCACTAAACTCCATTTGGATTTCTATAAAGTTTGGTAATCACAAATATACAACCTTACAAGAATAATATCCTAGATCACAATATGATTTTCCTTACATACTTCTGCCTAGATTCCTCAGCGGCGGTGGAGTATTTTGGGTTTTTGCTGCTGCTTGTTTTTATTTTGCCCGTTCTTTTGGAAAGTAATAAAAAAATATGCGGTTCAATTACTTTTTCGATCAAGTTTAGCACTGTGTGATCCCAATTTAATTTTCATCTTATATTTCTGTCCATATGTAGTACAACAATTTGTCTTACCAACTCATTAGAGTTTGTGGCAGGTTGGAGTACAGATCAAAGCTCCTTGGGTGATTCAAATGAGTTTCTAAGTGCGCTGAGAGGGGTGTGGTCATTCTAAGTTCCTCCCAATTCGATTATCTCTCGTGTTCGTGACCTTTATTTATTTTTATGAGATGCCCATACGATGGGGATGACTCCCAAAAATTAAGAAGTAAAATTTACCTTATTTACGAATTTAAAATAACCACCATCAGATGGAATGAAACACTGATGATGATATCTATGGGCGGAGCAGGCATGCGCAGTGAAGCAAATTCCCAGTCAAATCAAGTTTACTCAAAGGGCTCCTTCTGACCCAACTTTATTCAGAAATTTGACTCAAAACTTTGATCTAACTGAACAATGGCGTCCCAGTTGAGTAAAAACCCAGACTTGACTCGTATTTTAATGTCTCTATTATCATGTTAAATCTTTTTTTTGTTTCTGTGAAGCAGTTTGTGGAAATTGAATAAATATTTAAATTTGGATATGATAATATATGTATAGGAGGAGGCACTCAAGCTTTATGAGATCCAAGAGGCAATAGACATTCTGCTGAAATCTTAGCCCATGGCCCTTGAAACTCTTCTCTTTACTACATTAGTGATGAAACACCAAATCTCTCAAGATTTGCTTGGAGTCTTTAGTAAGCAGCCAATGGAACGAACGTGAAGTAGAATGTCAGACCTATTGGGAAGCAAGATTGAATTTTTAAGAAAAAATAAAAAAGTTGAGAGAAGAGTCTTTCAAGGTTGCACGACCTCACTGTTAATACAAATGGGATTTGCAGTAAAATTGTAGATAAAATTCAAATTGTGTGTTTTACTCCGAGGATTTCAAAAGTTTTTTTCAAGATTTGAATGCTTTTGTTGTCCAAGAGTTAATTTATTGTGGAGACTAAATTGATCTGTGTATTTTAAAAACGGTAGTGTATTGGTTAAGCTTGATTCAAGAAATAAAATATTTATCCATTCAATAAAATTTGAAACAATTAGTGGATTCAAAGTGAGAATTGAAATGCCCGATAAAGTTGTCATGGTGAAAATTATTTCGGTCCAGGAAGATTCAATTGAACTCTGTAAAGCCGATCGCCGAAGGCCGAAATTCACAAGTTTATGAAGCGGATTGGTTGCATTATTCACGTTTAACTTATAGAAGAATCCTGAAGACTGCCGCTCTTTTTTTTTCTCTTGTTGGGGAACCATTTTAGAAACTACGAAATACTGTCAGAAAAGGTAGGTAAAACGCTTTACTCGATCCAAGGGTAAACGTTTGAATGTAGAGAGCAAGTAAGCACGAGTAGGATGGGATTAAAGTAGAAAACGTTTAGCTTGCTCTTGTTTCTTTCTATGTTTTTTCTTTCGTTCTTTGTAAAGTGTAAGAAAGCTGTGATATACAGTTTACTACAGTATAATAGTTTTTATATACAAAAACCTGATGGTTAAAGAATCAACTGAAGGAGAGAACTGTTTTGTACTGTATATGGTCCACACAATACTCATTGATGAAATCACATGAGCTCGAATTGTCAATTTTTTGGAGACGACAAAAATATTTTTGCAAAGTCAGTGACGATATTGTCCTTACCTAAATTTTCTCCTGGTCAGTTTGCCCCTTTTTTTTCCTTAATAAAATTAAACTCATTCGTTCTCTGTCTTTGTTCAGTAAACTTGTCTATTCTATAAAATTTTTAAAGCAGAGGACTAGAAAAAATATGTTTGGAGGTATGGTCACGAAGAAGTAAGCAGCAGGTTCCAAAGTGCAGACATTTTACAACCAATAAATGGTTAATGTCAAGTTATTGTTTTTTTAATGATTAAAAGTTGCTTGTTCAGATATTATAGAAATATACGTGTTTTTTAAGGGTGTCCAAAATTCAAAGTAAAGACGTTTACTCTGGACGACTTGATTGGAATTCCAGTCCCACTACCCAATCGAGACTATTCATGGAACAACAGGCTGCAGTTTACGATTCCTCGTGGCCAGATCCCGTGGAACCTGCTACCACCTCATAAATATCGCAAAATCACCTCTATTGCGAGTGATAAGATTTCTCATAGGGAATATCTCGACACTTTCCGTGGGGGAATGGATGATGTGAAAACTTTGATTGGTGATGAGAACATGTTAGTTGTTTATCTATTAAAAGACCACTAGCTTCATACATAAGTACAAATACGTAAGTATAAGTTTAATTTTGTATTTGTCTCTGATTTGTACTAAAACAAATAGAACAGCCACCTAGCTGCAGCGGAATTGTAATGAATCCAAATCTTCAAGCTGCTAGTGCTGACATTGATGTGGCTGTTGATGGTTGTCTTCCTGCTGCTGGGAGGGACTTTAATCCGCTTGCGCATTTACCATACGTGGCGAAATAAGACCATCTGAATGAGATACGCAATTAAACGGCTTTGGAAAAGTACCGACTCATTAAAAATTATAGAAAAGGTAAGGTGAGCGACTAAAAAAAATTTTGGCCTCAAGAGAATGGAATACAATCTTGGCAACTCTCATACAGCGACTGGAGCAGAACATTTGCAGTACGTCTCAAGATTCATACAGTAGATTCGGCGAGATTAAAATGCTGGTACAATGAGTTTGTCAATCTTAACCTCAAGTATGTCTGTCTTGCCCGCCCATACCATAATTTTACTTTTGACATGCGAGAGAGTTGGAGGATTATGGGGTTATTTGCAAACTTCTGGGTAATGAGTGGTGAATATTTGTAAGCTGTGCAAACTTGTGTGAATGGGATTAGCCAGCTCATCAAGGACCGAATCATTTACAATAGCTCTTTTGATAAAGGAGGTAGTGCTGGGGGATTATGTACTAGTAGTGACGGTGACAAGTAAATAAAAAAAAATCTTCCATCATTGTAAATAACAAACTTGGCAAATAAATAAAATGGATAACTCCCCAAAGTCTGAAAACAAAGGTTATCAAAAAATACCACAAAATGACAAATGTCCACCTAACAGTTTGTACATTTGTAGTAAAACAGAGTAGCAAATTATACAAGCCTGCAAGTATTGTGCGTATACTGTTAAACCCCATTTAAAATAGGTATAGTTATTTTCTTTATTTAAGTAGTTTTTTTAAAGTCTAGTTGTAATAAGTCTAATTTTAGGTAAAATCTAAAACAAACGATAAAGTACTCATATTGTAATCTGACGAATTTATCGAAGCCAAAGTCTGCAGTAAGATCAGTAGAGTCTAGTACATTAAAAAACCCAAACAAAGTTATTTTGACAAAATGTATTTACTGTGGAACAGGATTTGTTCAAATCTAATCCAGCACGTATCTGCATTCTATATTTAATTGTTTCTCAGAAGCGCCCCCACCCTTTATGGGTATTGTTTGCATTTTTACTATTATCCGTCACCCCGTTCCCATTTACGTTTTTATATAATTTCTGGTTAGCATTTCTACACCCGAAGTTTTGTTTTTTGCCATTTGAGATAGTACGTTGACCAGTGAACGTGCTACTACGAGGTTGTGGAATATTTAAAAGAAAGTGTGAATCAATCTCAAAAGGACAGTAAATTGTTATTGTGCCGCCAATATAAATATTCTCTCAGACGACAAACATTGACTATTCCATGCATCCGTAAAGTCCTTCACGTGTTTATTTACTTGTTGAAGGATTTATAATGTAACGCATAGAGATAGTTGTAATTTTCTGCATTAAGCAAAACATTATGTTCCATCCATATAAATACATCCTTGTAGAATGACAAATATCCATAACACATCTCGCCAAAATCTTTCTATCCTGAAAAGAGTTAACTCAGTTTATGTTTTGCTAGTATTTTCTACCCAAATAAAAAATTGCGCACACCTCTGGTTGTGAACTGAGCGCTCACAAATGTGACTCGCCTGGTTAGGACCGTTTGACCTAAGTGTAAGTTCGGTGACCCCAAGCGATGCTCCCCATCTTTGTCGGACCAACAGCTGAACGGGACCCCGTATGTTTTCAACCCCATGTTGAACGACTTAAGGTTTGATTCTTCTCTGCTATCAGTTTCAGCCTATAAATACAAACAGATTCAGCTTTTTTCATCTACTCCGCGACTAATCACACATTTCGACCTAACGTTATTTGAAATCCATGTCCTAACTTCCATCCTGCATTAATTATGTTTTGAATAGACGTTTGTTGTCACAAACCTGTTTAATTTCATATAAGTATCAATTTACCACAATAAATTGCTCTACCTTACGTAATAGAGTCTCCTGACGATAGCCCCATTCTCAGTTGTTCTTTGATAAACACCAATAGGATCCAACAAGTGAATAAAAAAAGGGATCTCACGCATACGGGATAACTTTTACGCACAAAAACTTTTCAAAAAACTATCAAAACTTTTTGAAATTGTGTTACCAACTTATAAACTACAGAATACAGTTTATACATAAGATATTCGTTAAACAATACGGAGGTTACCTCGATAAACAAATGTGACCATTTAACAACGGTTTTAATTCTATTTCGTTCGTGCATTATCGCACTATTTTGTACCGAATCCATAGCCATGTTTTGATGCTTAATTACCATATTAAAGCTGAGAGCATCTTTTGCTGCTTCTGCATTTGCAGGGGTAGCCTCTACGCCAAACCCGAGTCCTGAATTAAGTATCCTTGGCAGCTTGCAAAAGCTTTCTGAAAAAATCTTTTCCATGGCAATGAAAGTAGGAAGCGGTGCCACAACTAGCTCACACGTAAACTTTCGAAACCAAAAGAAACTGGTATTATCCCACCCCACGTGACAGAGCCGTTTACTTTTGTCAAGTTGAGACTTGCAAGCTTCTAAATTAATTTGTACAAGCATTCGCAAAACGAGTTAGATCCAATCCTACAGTTTCTACGTATCTCAGAATGAATTCTGAAGACTCAACAAAAACGAAGTTGACTATTTGGCTGAGTTGGTTTAAATAAGATAAATCATTAACTGCTTTACGAATCAATTCTGCCTGAAGATCCTCTGCAATGCGTAGTTGTAGAGCTTGCATTTCGTTGACAGTACACGGAACTGAGTCTTCTTAGGCAAAAAATGTCTCAAACGAATATTTCATAGGATTTTCTGCCAGTACAACTCCTCCATTGGCCAATAGTGATTTTTTAAAAACCTTAACGGCAACAATAGGAAAAGCTACTGCAACGGCCGCGGTTCTGTTTTTTCTCATCTTCAGAAATACGGTGTGAGGTAACGTTAAGCATAGGGATATGCCAAAAGTAATTTCAACAGGAAGTCTAAACTCCAGAAATGACCCCACGGTGCAAACTAGCATAGGAGCCACAATGCAAACTCCTACGTTATGGAGGATTCTAGTAACTCTTTTAGGTTATACAAAATGACAATTGTAATATATGTTACGAAATTCTCTCCTTTTTAGAAAACATTCTGACCCCTTATTTTTTGTATAATACCTGATGCCATTTTTGAATATGACAGTTTCCATTTTTTCCAATGATACGTTGCTTCTTCAGTACTATTCCAACCGGTCCAAGCAGTACAGCCGCTTTGTATGCTGTGCAAAGTAAAGCGTTCGACCGACCCATGGAGTATTGGCAGCTTATACGCCTAATAATTTTTATGTTTCAGACCGTTAAGTTGGCTTATAAAGAGGTGACTTACTCCTAATTATTGTAACTTAAAAAAGGAAGTGATTGGTAAATATTGTATTTTAACAAGTTTCATTTAACTTCGCAGGTAAATATTGCCATAAAGTCAAGCTCTGTTTGAAGCTGCAGTCGGAAGGATGTCGAAAGGTGGACGCGCCGCGGCTCGTTCATAATATTCGGAACCAAATAAGGAAAAGTGAGTCAATTTTGGAGGTTTCTGGAAATATATATGTGGTTTTTGCCAGTCACTTTTTGGTTGGAACTTTTTTTGATCTTTTGACTTGGTTTTCCATGAAAGCTACAATTGAAAAAGCTAACCGTAATGTCATATTTTTGACTGGCTTATGCATTTGGTTTTCTGTTCGACTTTTCGTTAAAGCTTTCATTGGGGACGGAACTGGTCAAGAAGTAGAGTTGTCAATATATGGTACATCTGCTGGAAATGAGGAAGTTGCCGGTATGGCTGTAGCTCCAACTAAATACTAGCTGAGCATTTGGGCAGTCTACTCTAACCATTTCAAGTCATACGTATACAAGTTCAAAAGCAGTCTAGTTTCATTCCGGAAACCCTTCTACCGGTATATATATCCCTTCTCCGGTAACATTGCCCGTATTTGTGTATTCTCGGTAACTTTCTACCGGTACATTTATCTTTTCGGCAACTTTCTACCGTCATATCTTTCCTTGTTAAATTTATTCGGATAACTTGCTACCCGCAACTTTCTACCGGCCCATGTTCCCCAACATCAAATGATATTCAATACAGATATTTAAAGATATACTATATAAAAAATATCTCTTTTAATATTTGGTAAACTTCAAAGGTTAAAGTAGTTGTAAATTATTTTAGGTTCAATACTAGCGATTGTGCGTCTTTTATTTTATAAACTATTCCGCGGACTATAATCTCGTTGAAATAACTAATTATAACTAATTATAGTGGCCACTGTCTACCTAAACCTATCTTTTTTAGTTTTTTACATTATCTTGCTTATTTGTATCCTGTACAAATACAATAACAATTTGTGCATTTTAGTTGTTCTGAACAGTCCTCATCGTCAAAGGGTGTGGCAATGTTTGTAGGAAATTAGAAGTATTGCCTTTTATCAGATACGATCATCTAATAGTTGGAGGTTTAGTGCATAACGGAATGAAAACTAGCATAATCAATTCATCTATTATCTTTCATGTATTTGTTTGAAATAATTTATTGCCTATTTAATGGGGATGCAGAAGCAAAGCCGAGTTTCAAGATTGTTCCGAATTCTGCTCAAGCCTTAATCAATTTATAAGATGGACAAAATAACAGTGAAGTCTTTTGGGAAATCTCACCTTCAACCGGAAAGTACCGTTTTGAGCATCTACAAACCTATCCTCGCTCTTTCATTTTATTTCGGAAACTTTCCCTTAATTCTTGAGCGGTCCGGAAATCTGGGACCGAAAAGCAAAACTTTAAACAATGGAAGGTTTATCTTTAAACTGTTGTCATTCCGCACTCTTTACACATTTATTGCTAACTTGGGTGTCACCTTTGTCTTTCTTGGGTTCCAACTACCCAACAAGTTGGGAAAGTGGGACATTATTCCACAATCGTGAGTTTGACCAAATTAAATATGAATACAAAGTATTATTAAGTGACTAAACGTTTCTAATGTACTTTTTATTCATTCTCTTAAGACCGGAAAGAGGGAGGCTTGGTCCATTTGGATATGACCTTAACGAATTCAACCTTATGTACGGAAGTTTTAAATACACGATCCCTTCTGGTACAATTATCTCAATGCTTCTCCTAACCTCTTGTTGTCACTCTTTGGGAAGCTTTGTAAAAGGTTGGAAGGAATTTGAAGACAATTTCAAAGAAACATTTAGTAACGAAAGAGATCCTTTTAGTACTTTGAAACAGATTCGAAACCGGACGTTTGCAGTTTTAGCAATCTTTGGATTCATCCCCCAAACTTTCTCTGTAATTATTCTTATTGGAGGATGGGTTGGTAGTTTCTCGTTGGAAGGAGTTTACACGGGAGTGATCATTGTTGTAATGATGTTACCTGGATTTGGAACGATTCTTCGCGATTTTTACTCTGTTTTCATGTTTCAGACCGTTACGGTGGCTTATAAAGCGGTAATTCATTCCAACTATTCTAAATTCACACTGGAATTGGGATTATGTATACAAACGTTGAGTGTAGGTGAATGTTGTAAACCTATTTAATTGAACCTCAGGTAAACTCTGCCTTAAAGTCAAGCTCGGTTTGGAACTGCAGTCGGGACGATGTTGAAAGGTGGACGAGACTCGTTGATAACATTCGGAGTCAGATACAAAAAATGGAGTCCACTTTAGGGGCTTATGGATTTATAGAAGTATTTTTTGTCGGTTACATTTTGGTTGCAACTTTTTTCTATCTTTATGCTTGGTTTTCAATAACACATAAGAATGAAGAGGCTTACGGTGATGTCTTGTTTTTGACTTGCCTACCCGATCTGCAAGAACGGTTGAGTTCCACGCAATATCAATACGGGTGTGGAAATGCAAGTGATGGCCGTTGGGCCCATGCAGTTTTATATGATAGTTCGCTGCAGTTTCAACTATCTTTTCCACAAAATTTCGACGATGCGTTTTTGCTTCAAAACCACGGTGGATTCAACGTAGAATGCATGATTAGAAAGTATGCAAGTCTGATCGTTGTAATATGCTAGTAAACCACACATTCAAAGTTACATAATGGAATTTATAATTAATTACACAGTTTAAAGTTTCAATTAACTACGATAATTTATTTTTCAGATTCCCAATTATAAATTGGGAAGCATGAGTACTCTCCTAAGACTGAGGTTGGAATAAGCCAACATTTAACGTCTATTTCATCTATACTTACAGTAATTAAATTAGATAGTTTACTAACATTACAGACATCAATAGCACTACTTTTACACGGAAAATTATAAGTGTCAACGCTGTGCCGAAATTTCTGACAGTTAACAACTCCCAATGTTACATTCGAAACTAATATTTTACAACCACTCTTTAATCGGTAACAATTATTATTTCTCTGCGAACTTATTTTGGACCTCGAGTCTTTATAAAAGGGCACGGTCATGGAATGGGCATCTCGTTCTCTTATTCTATTTACAGCTTGCTCAAGAGGTTTAAACGCGCAATGTATAGATCGCTTGATCCGTTGCATATTATTCTCATAGGGAAATGCGCTGAATAAATCCAAGGAACCCAATTTCAATGCATCCTTTGCGAGGTGAATTAAAGAGTGCACATTGTAGACCAAAAAATCTTGAGAGTATAACTTAGAAATATTTTTTACAAAATCCTTCATTAAAGCGTCGGCGTATGAGTTCCACGCTGTGTCGCTTGCTTTACTAGAAATAAGAATTGTCGTTGCAATGCTAAGTTTAAGGAAATGAACATACTTATTCCTTTCTAATATTCCCTTTAAAACGACAGGCCCAGTGTACATAAGAAAAGTCCTAAACTCCGTTGCTTTCCACATATCCACTTCTTTCACTGATCTGGGCTTTCTAGCAAAATTATTGGGACAGCTTGGAGATATTTCAACCAAACGCTTAGATAGAGTTGCGACTTCCCGTGGAGATAACTTATGAGGAATAGGCCCCTTCACCCAAGCTCTTACCAATTTTCTAACTACGCCTAAACAGACCAAATGCATGTAGTCTAGAGGCACGCCTGAAACTAGTGGGAATCCTATTTCACAAAACGGAGAAACTGCTACATGATGGTTAAGGTCTGTTTGCTGAGTAAAATCGTCATCCGACCTGAGCGACGACCCCAGCGTTTTGAAAATTACCCTACCACTCCAAGTACCACGATCAGTACATTTCTCGCAACCGTTATAGGCGTTATGAGTTTTACACTGCTTTATATAACTACGTGCAGGTGCGTCTGCAATTATCTTAACTAGTTCAAGGTACACTGTTAAATTATTTAGAGTAACACCGTCCTGAAACATTTTCAGTTCATCAATGAGATCCTTCAAATACGTACTTATGCAGCTAGGTTTAGTCTTTCCGAAATATATGCCAATAAGAAATACTCCATAGTCGCTTTCTGTAATGATACCTTGAATTGGCCAGAACTGATTTGAATTACTTTTTGAAATAGGAAGTCCATCGAAGCTTAAACTTAGTTTTAATCTTAAAATGGTAGAGATCTGTCCGACGGAAATGAAACTCTTTTCTATTTGCTTTAAAACATGAAGTTTTAAACCTAGATGAACATAGTGACCCTCTCCTACACTAACTTTTACGATAGGTTCCTTGTTCGCAAGCAACGTTCTAGGGTCATCGGGGAGAAATGACAACGGTTTATGAATGTTCAACAATTTGAGTAAATCCCCCAAAGCAATTCCTGTTATGTTATGTTGGACGGACCATTTTCTCAAATCCTGCCCTATCGTTTCAATGCTTGCTACCTCTTTGTCAAAGTTAGCTGAAGAATTTGAGTGCGCCCCTACGCTACTGACGAAACTAATACTGCTTTCCGAACTATTACTACTATAATTTATTCCTAAGGACGTTTGGTTGGAGCTATCAATACTATTTTTGGTTTCTAGACACAAAGGCAGCGCATTAAGACTGTTACAAGGAGGAAACAGTTTAGCCACTGAGGTTTGAACACTTAACATATTTGATTGAACTCGTCTAGAAACTTGTCGTCTAACGTTTCTTGGCGATAGGCCACTACGATCCATTATAACTAATTACCAGAAGAGTTACGATCCTTTGAATACCGAAACCAGTTAATTGCTGTTTCTTGAATCAAAGCGTCCGTAGCAGTTGGGAAAGTTTGACGAATACTTTCTGAAATAAGATAACCTACTAGTAAGCATAATTAAAACCAATCACATTTTAAAGATGGGGTATGGATAATTTCACATTTTCTTACCTTTTAAAATATCGAATATTAGTAAAGCCTTTAGAGCAGTCTTGCCTCCTTTACCGGTGAAGTTAACTTTTCGACTTAGTTCTGTGGAGAATAATTTTTTCAATATTTTACGGACGTTTTTCTCGATACTCTGGCCTCCGACTAGTCCCAAGTATTTTATCTGTAGCAGAGAATTTTCATTTAAATGCATCAAAACCTATCCTAGAATGATAAATGCATTTGGTTTGAAAAGGGGTATTACCAAGAGGTGTTGGTTTGAAATAACCTTCAACCAATCTTCCAGTCGTAGCAGTTCTATTTGTCCAGCAATAGGCAGAGAGGGTATTTTGGTGTAATCCGGAATATCCTGGCCGTCTTGATTTTGACGAGAATTTTGCAAGTGGGCTTTTATTTCTTGAAGTTCAACTCGCTGCCTTTCCAAGAGTGTGAAGACTTTTTCCTGAAAAACTACAAATTAACAATTGAATAAATATAAACGTAATTGACAAGGGAAAGTCCTTTTTATAACCTTCAAAATTTAAAGTTACATATAAACCTTACCTTTATTTCTTTCGTTGAGAATTTGGAGATCTTCTCTTGAAACCAGCACTATTTCTGAGTCTGGTTGCTCAAAGCCAACCACAGAATGCACCTCAACGTCCCTCTCGGTCTGATGCGATGAAGATTGATTAATTGGGTTGGCTCTCACTGTTGATTCTGTAAATAAGGAAGCATTTTAGTTCATTTCCGTAGGCAAAAGTTTGTGGAAAATTAATTTTGCAGTTTGCTAACCGTTTTGAGGATTTGCCATGAGAGAAGCAGCAGGAGGTGAAATTTGTATTCCAATCTCTTCATCAGAACTATCCAGATCATCAATCAAGTCGTCCTGGAGTGCTGAAGGCGCATGCTGATATCGCTTAGAATGGTAGTCCTTCTTGATCCTTCGCCTACGCTTTCCTCCCCTGCTTGAATCCGGTTCGCTATCAACTGCACTCTCTAAATTTGAGGTTTCTTCAGCAAGGTTTCTCTTTTGGATCGCCTTATCGTAGTCACCTGTAAATTAAAAATGAATTAGACTGCTTCAAAATGTCTTCGTATCCTATCCTTGTAAACAATGCTCTGAATTTTTTTATTGTTCTTACCAAAGTATCCCAAAATACGACTGTAAGGATAGATATTCCAACTGGAGTCGGCTGGCACGTTTCCTCTTTTTATCAGCTTCTTTAAAGCCGGTCCTGTGTTAGCTGGCCACCTGACAGTTTGCAATTCTATACTTATCCATAGAACAGGAGTAACTTCGACGCTTAGAGATCCATCAGGGTCAGGGAATTCTACGAGAGCATACTTACTTGTCATTTCTCTAACAGTTATTCGAAACTTTGACTAAAAAACCGTAAAAAAACTCGCCAGCCGTGAAAAACTTGCTACTTTGGCTGCATAAAATGTTCAAGAGAGGAAGGTTGCTCATGCACTGCGAAGGCATGGTGCGTGCTGGTCGCTCAAGTATAAGCATCCGTCGGCCTTACATGCCTTCTTTGTGGAAAAGTAGATGATTTTATGCAATATTCAACATAATTGAATACGGTGGCATCCACGTGTAAAAATCGTAGATTTCACTACCGTGATTTGTTTTAATTTTTTGGGAATATAATCTCAAAAACGCAGCGCAATATTAACGTGGTTTCTGCGCCATGTATGTATTGTCTATAAAACCGACCGTGGCACTCATAAAACTGCGTGGAACCGATAATACTTGCTGATCGGGTATGCACTTGGTTATCTGTTCGACTTTTCGTCAAAACCTTCATCGCAGACAGAATTGGTCAAGAGGTAGGGAAATTGTGTATGATGTATGTGCTGAAAAAGAGAAAGTTTCCGGTAGGACAGTAACTCTTATGGGAGGGAATGCTGTATGAATTGGTTTTAAGGACATCCCTTTTACAACATAATTATACCGAAGTTAAAAAGCAGTCTACTTTCATACTGGCAACTTTTCTACCGGTATATTAAATTTCCCCTACATATTTTTCCTTGTAAAATTGCTCCGGGAAACTTTTCACCTTCAACGTCTCAAATAACTACGGACAATTATCTACCGGCATATTTTCCTTGTCAAATTTCTACGGGTAACTTTCTACCGGCAACTCTCTACCGGTATATTTATACGGGAAATTTTCTCAGAGGGAGTTATTCCAAGGGCGGGGGGGGGGAGTAATTTCCTGAAATACTGCATGTACTCTAATAAGTATATTTTACCAATAAGGAGCAACTGCTTGGGAATACTATTTTGCTAAAAAGCAATGCGGCTGTAAACTATTCTTCCAGAATTGAAGTAAGTAATAGGTATGCCTTGGCAATACATTTTCAAAATTAAATATTGAAAAACTTATTTTGCTGTCAACATTGTAGATGAAATTTTTATATGACTACATCGCTCAATCTCCAGTTTGCATCAAGTTTGGAAGTTTAATTGTATTCGAAAAGGGATTGATTTTACGAGTAAGCGTCTCTTTCTTAGCAGTTGTCCGTAAAATTAACAGTTTATTGTCTAAAAAAAATGCATTTGTTATTATTAATGTGTCCATCTACAGATCCTGAGCCAAGTAGTGACTTATCTCATTGTACTTATCCAATTCGACAATGGAAGTCGACCCTTAACATAAATTATTAACCTGCATGCATATTTGCTTCTTTGGGCCTTACAATACAAACCGCTTTGTTATTTAGTAAGGGTTTAGGTTAGTTAGATTTATGATATTTAATAAAGTTAAAAGGTTAAACTATTTGTAAATTAGAAAGGTATTAGGTTCGGTTCATTACTTACGTGTGTGGGGGTCTGAAATTTGAAATACCCTTACGCTGACTATAATCCCGTTAAACTAATCCCAATTAATTATAGATGCTACGATGTCCACACCTTTGATCCATTGTTTCAGAACTACGTTTTGTATATCTCCATCCGGTAGAACTGTTTTGTGTACTTTAATTATTCTAAATAGGTCTAATAGTCTAAGGAAAAAAGGTGTGGCAAAGTTTGCAGGAAATTGGACACATAGCTTTTTATCTGATGCAATCATCTAATAGTTATCGAACTTTTGCCGCAGTTGAATTAAAACGAACATTATACATTATCTACTCTTTTACGCGTATTGCATTGAAATCAGTTATTGCCAATTTAATCAGCAAGTAGAAATAAAGCCGAGTTTCAAGGTATTACTGAGCTTCTGCTCTTCTATAACCTTTGAAGATGGACAAAATAACAGTCAAGTCTTATGCAAAACCCTTTAAAAGGGAAAGTACAGTTTTAAACCTGTACAAACCTATCCTCTCTCTTTCATTTTATGTCGGAAACTTTCCCTTAATTCCTGATCTGGGACAGAATAGTAAAACTTCAAACAATGGAGTATTCATCTTCAAGCTTTTGTCATTCCGCACTCTCTACACATTTATTACTAACTTGGCCGTCACCGTTTTACTTCTTGAGTTACAAATCTCCGACAGCTTGGGAAACTGGGACTTTATTCCAAAATCGTGAGTTTTTACAACAAAAAGTTCTACTTCTACGTTAAAGTTTTGAATTCAATTTTCATGTTTTATGTAAAACGCTCTCAAGACCTGAGTTGGGACGGTTTGGTCTAACGGGATTTGAACTCGAAAACTTGACCCTTATGTACGGAAGTTTTAAATACTTTATCCCCTCGGGTGCCCTTATCTCGATGCTATTTATGACCTCGTGTTACAACTCTTTGGCAAGCTTCGTCGTGGGTTGGAAAGAATTTGAAAACAATTTTAAGGAAACATTTCGTCACAAAACAGATCCTTTTATTACTTTGAAAACGATTCGAAACTGGACATTTGGCGTTTTCGCAATCTCTGGATTTATCCCACAAACTTTCTCTTTAATAGTTCTTGTCCAGCACTGGGCTCCTATTTTATCTCTCGAAGGAATATATGCTGCAGTTGTCATTGTATTTATACATTTACCAGGGTTTGCAGCGGTCCTTCGGGATTTTTACTCCATTTTTATGTTTCAGACAGTTACAATGGCCTATAAAGAGGTAATAAATTCTAACTTAAAAAAGTAAGAGAGTTGTAAACATTTAAAACTAAACTTCAGGTAAACTCTGCCATAAAGTCGAGCTCGGTTTGGAGCTGCAGTCGTGACGATGTCGAAAGGTGGACAAGGCTCGTTGATAATATTCGGAATCAGATTAAAAAAATGGAGTCAACTTTGGAGGCTTCTGGATTTGTAGATGTATTTTTGGCAAGCTACTTATTGCTTGCAACATTCTTCCACTTTTTCACTTGGTTTTCCATGAAAGACAAAAATGAAAGGAGTTACCGGAATGTTGTATTTATGACTTCGGTATGCACTTGGTATTTCATTCGTCTCTTGGTCAAAACTTTTATTGCGGACCGAATCGGACAAGAGGTATGCATTTTGTTGATAAATATGTGACTGCGGTTGACGTGAGAAAGTTGCCCGTAGAGTGGTCTATTGAGAGGACTGTTTTATTTGGATGTAGAGCATTCTATTATATTTCAAAATTTTTTTGATCCTGGGTTATCCTATCCTTACGTAGTCCACCTTTTCGAAGTTTCTACCGGTAACTTTATACCGGCATTGTTTGTCTAAGTTTCTACCGGTAACTTCATACCGGCATTTTTTTTGCTAAGTTTATACCGGTAACTTTATACCGGCATTTTTTTACTAAGTTTCCACCAGTAACTTTCTACCCGCATTTCGTGGCTAAGTTTCTACCGGTAACTTTATACCGGCATTTTTTGGCTAAGTTTCTACCGGTAACTTTCTACCCGCATTTCGTGGCTAAGTTTCTACCGGTAACTTTATACCGGCATTTTTGGGCTAAGTTTCTACCGGTAACTTTCTACCGGCATTTCGTGGCTAAGTTACAACCAGCATATTTTTCCTTAGAGGAACTTTTATTAGTAATTTTAAGACCATCCTATAAATTATTTTTAAGGAGCAACTGCTTGGAAATACCATTCTGCTTAAAAGTAGCAAGGAGTTAACCTCATATTCCAGAATTGAAGTAAGCCATAGATCCCATGTTGATTCTTTCAATTTACTAAGAAAAATAACCTTCCCTTTTTCAATTGTAGATGAAATTTCTCTACGATTATATCGCACAATCTCCAGTTCGCATCAAGTTTGGAAGTGTGATAGTATTCGAAAAGGGATTAATTTTAAAAGTAAGCATATCTTTAACAGTTCAATCATCAGTCCGGCTAACAGTGAATATTATTTTTACACCTGTCCACAGATTCTCAGCCATGTAGTGACTTATCTTATTGTGCTTATCCAATTTGATGCAAGCCGTCAACCCTAAGTAAGAGGAAAGTTGGCTAGCATACACCTTTTCCCTCTTCCCTACAAAGCTAATGCATTGTTTTGTAATCAATATGCCAACACCGCAGCGTAACATTATGTGTATTATTTTAAAAGTCCTACGTGAGTGGACTAAAATCCTGATAAATCAATTAATTAATTATCGTGACCCATTTTCCACATAATTCTTTCTTCTAATATAACGTTTCTTGTTCTTTCCCAAAAGTTCCAATCAAAGGGTGTGGTAATGTTTGCAGGTACTTTGATCATATAACTTAATAAAAAAGAGTATTATCTGACCAAGTCTTCACTGAAAATACCCGATTAATTTATGCAAAAGTAGCAGGATACGTGAAGCCAAGTTTCAAGATTGTACTGAACCTTAACAAAGAATAATATTTCTTAATAAAATTCTAAGATGGATAAAATAACTATAAAATCTGAAGGTAAAACCTCAGAATCAACCGAAAGTACGGTTCTGAAACTCTACAAACCTATCCTTTCTCTTTCATTTTATTTCGGAAACTTTCCCTTAATTCTTGTTCCTTCCGGAAATCTGAATATTAAACCTTTAAACAGTAATTGTAGGTTTATCTTTAAGATTTTTTCTTTCAACACTCTCTACACATTTATTGCTAATTTTGGAGTCACCGTTTTTCTACTTGGAATACAATTCTCTAGCAGTTTGGGCAACTGGAACTTTATTCCGGAATCGTGAGTTTTGTAAAAAAAATAAAGCAATGAAAACAGGTCAATTTTATTAATTTGTAAAAATCCCAAAAGACCTGAACGAGGCTCACTAGGTGTATTTGGGTTAGACCTGAACAACTCGACCATTATGAACGGCAGTTTTAAATACTTCATCTCGTCAAGTAACATTTTATCCATGCTATTTTTGACGTCTTGTTGTCACTCTTTGGGATTCTTTGTCGTCGGATGGAAGGAATTTGAATACAATTTCAAAGAAACATTCGGCCCAGACGATCCATTTAGAAACCTTACAATGATTCGAAACCGGTCGTTTGCAGCTTTAGCAATGTTTGCCTTTGTTCCCCAAACGTTGGCTCTGATTCCCTTTCTCGGTCTCTGGGTCACCAGTTTATCTCCCCAAGGAATCTATACAGGAATAGCTATTCTGTTCATACAGCTACCCGGTTTTGCAGTCATCCTTCGGGATTTTTACTCCATCTTCATGTGCCAGACGATTACGGTGGCTTATCAAGAAGTATTCCTTCTCCTTATTGCTTTTAATTGACAATTTACTTCTCAAAAATGTATTACTTTCAAAGAAAAATGGTATAAAAGTGTGTTCCATGTCTTCAATTTACTAATTTATTATCGTCCCTACTCAGGTAAACTCAGCAATAAAAGCCAGCTCGGTTTGGAATTGCGGCCGAGATGACGTCGAAAGATGGACCCGGCTTGTTCACAACATTCGAAGTCAAATTCGAAAAATGGAGGTTACTCTGGAGTTGTATGGGCTTAAAGAAGTATTTTTCTGCGGTTACATGCTAACTGCAACTCTTTTACAGTTTTTCATTTGGTTTTCCGAGAAAGACAGAAATGATGCGAGTTCCAGTGTGGTAATCAGTTGTGTTGGGATATGCATTTGGTTTTTTATTAGAATCTTCATCAGGACAATCATTTCTGACCGAATTGGACAACAGGTATGCAAACTCCAAATTTTTATAGGTATTATAGGAAAGTATGAAATATATCAAGAAGCTTGCCGGCATTAGGTAAAGAAAAAGTGGGAAACCATGCAGTCAGTTTAGAAATTTTATAAAGGCAACCTATCTTAACAGCAAATGTATACATCCAATTTTTTGTAATCCTAATAAATCCACCAATGCAATAAATAGGAACAACTACTTGGGAATACCATCTTACTAAAAAGCAGCAAGGAGCTGATCTCTTACTCCAGAATAGAAGTAAGCTATACTAATGAATGACAGACTGATGATGTAGCGAAGAGCGTGTGATAAATAAACCCGATTCATTCTAATTTTACATTTTTAAAAGCTCATATTTTAAAAATTCCAGATGAAATTTCTCTACGATTACATCACCCAGTCCCCAGTCCGGATCAAGTTCGGGAGCGTGATAGTGTTTGAAAAGGGATTAATTTTAAAAGTAAGCCTGTCTTTAACACTCAACAATGCAGTTTATTGTTTAAAATGGCATTTATTCTTGTACTTCTCTAGATCCTACGTCAAGCCATCACTTATCTTATTGTTCTTATCCAATTTGATGCAAGCAGCCGACCTTAACATCAAAGTTACCAGCATTTAACAAGCATGTTTGTAGCTTAAAAAGCGTTTCTCAACGAGGTAAATTCTGTTATTGTAAATCCCTTAAAGTAAAGTTGGTTGGTTTTCATTCGTCTGGTAAAATGCTTGACAGTCATTCTCATTACATAAAATATGCCCAATCGATTGCGCTAAAACTACTAATTTATTTAAGAATACACTCCACGCCTTTTATCAATTGTTTCAACCCTTTTGGTTTTGGTTCATTTCCATCCATTTCCAATTATCCTGCTCTTTAAAAGTTGTAACTAAAGGGAGGGACAGTATTTGCCGGAAATCCTATTGATTGTAATGTATTTAATTAATTGGTAACATTTCGGAGTTGGAGCTTTTTTGGATAACATAAGACCAGACTGGCCTCCTAACATTGTATTCTCATATCGACGCTAATTGCTAAACTACCTGGTTAGGTTTGATAGTTTATTCCCTGTTTAATGAGCGAGTATAGTAGTATCAAAATCAAAACGTGATTTTCAACTTCTAGTAACTTCCCTGCATTTAATTCCATTTTAAGATGGATAATAAAACGGCAAAATCCGACGGGAAAGCTGCTATTGAATCTCAAAGTACCGTATTAAAACTGTACAAGCCCATACTTTCCGTGTCACACTATTTGGGAAACTTTCCTCTAAAACTGGTAACTTGCAGTAACAAGTCAGATCAAGGTCATACTTATAAGTTTCAATTTGACCTGTTATCATGGACCACCCTGTACTCCCTTGTGTCTAATCTTGGTGTCTTCATTTACATGTACGGGGTTCAATCAAAGCATCTGGGGAAATGGGACTACGTTCCTGCTTCGTGAGTCTGCTTTTTCTAACCGATTTAAAAATGAACTTACCGACTTATTTATTTATTTCGTTTTGAAGTCAATTTTGGACAGAATTAACTTCAGTGTGAAACAGATTGCATGCAAAAGCTCAGTTCAGTAAAGTATTTCCCCCCTTGACCGCCCATATTTCCAGAATTAATACCCTTGGGGAAGTATTGGTTCGAAGAAACTACTAGCATGAGTAATATTAGTCGGATTTGAATTCTGAACATGGTCCTTTTGTGTAATAATCTGGTAAATCTATCGCGAATTGAAAATGGAAACGACCAAAGCTAGAAGCGTTTTTGAGACTTTTTGAGGAGGACAAAATTCAGTTTCAAAAAAAGCTTTTTTATTAATTTTTTTACAAGAATACGCCGAGAAATGAATTTCCCAGTTGAATTTCTGGACCAAAACAAGTCAACCGTTGGATCCCTGATTTCCAGTAGCTTTACATACTTGCTTCCAAACGGTACAATCCTATCCATGTTCCTTCTAACCTCATGTTGTCACTCGGTCGGGAAGTTTGTCATCGGCTGGGCTGAATTTGAACATCATTTCAAAAACACCTTTGATCAAGGGCCGGATCCGTTTAGTTCCCTTCGAAGAATTCGAAACTGGACGTTTGGACTGTTCCTGACCTTTGCAGTCATACCTCAAGCATTCACTATTGCATTATTCTACCTACACTCAGTTTACAGCACGTTCTTCCAGAGTATTTATGCAGCGATAGTCCTTTTATT
The DNA here is from genome assembly GCA_034682405.1 of Hydroisotoma schaefferi. Taxonomy (NCBI): domain Eukaryota; kingdom Metazoa; phylum Arthropoda; class Collembola; order Entomobryomorpha; family Isotomidae; genus Hydroisotoma; species Hydroisotoma schaefferi. Next base: position 23,631 of record JAQFZX010000748.1, read on the forward strand.
CACAGAGCTACCGCAATTTGGAATGGTTCTTCGAGATTTCTACTCCGTCCTCATGTTTCAGACCGTTGCACTTGCATACAAAGAGGTGACTAAGTTTTGAAATCGAGAATTTGAAACATATAAAGGGTCGTTTATAAACTTTGTGAACCTGAAACGTCAACGTTTAGGGTATCTTCAAAGAGTCAGAGAGTCAGATAGCAAAGCAAATTAATCAATCAATCAATCAATGTCAAGTAAGGCCTTAGCCTAGCGTGGCCTAGCCTGTCAAGGACTTAGCCTATCGAGGGGTCGGCGTTTCATTTGGTTAATTGTTTATTTTTGTTTGATTCTAGAAATGAAAATACAACGGTTCTAAAACAGAACTAAGCCCAAACCAAAGTGTTTGAAAGAATTTAAACCGATTAAAGTTAACTCCTGAGCCCGGATGAGTAGTTGTATTATGAACGGCCTCTAATTGCACGTTAAACATTATCATCCTTTCATAAATGGGTAATACTTTTTCTATTAAAATCAGGTGAACTTTGCCATTAAATCCAGCCCGGTTTGGAACTGTAGTAGAGACGATGTAGAAAAGTGGACAAGACTCGTTGATAATATTCGGTCTCAAATCCGCAAAATGGAATCTTCTCTGGAAGTGTTTGGCTTTGTAGAAATATTTTTCTCGTCGTACATGTTACTTGCAACTTTTTTTCAGTTTTACTCCAGCTTCTCACAGCAAAGTGGGCCTAACGACGGATTTAAATACGTCGTGGGAATATTAATGCTCAGCGCTTGGTTTATTATTCGGATCGCTGTCAAGACTTGGATTGCAGATACAATTGGACAAAATGTACGCAAGCTCCGTCGCTCTATCTATTAAACAATAGCACACTACTTGGTTTATTGTGTAAAGTAAAACATTAATTTTTAATAAGGAAAAACTTCTCGGAAATACAATTCTGTTGAAAAGCAACAAGCAATTGGACTCTTACTCCAGGCTAGAAGTACAGAAATAGAAAATACATAAAGGAAAGGTTCTGCTAGAATTGAGATGCTTTCCGTTAGATAATTTTTTTTTCAAATTCCAGATGAAATTTCTGTACGACTACATCACCCAAACTCCAGTACATATTACCTTTGGAAGTGTCATAATATTTGAAAAAGGGTTACTTCTTCAGGTAAACGTTACATATTATAATATTTTAATAATTCAACTAATGATTTCAATTTTAAAGCAAACATTACATTCTATCCGAATATTTATTTAGATCCTGAGCCACGTTGTCACTTATTTGATTGTCCTTATCCAATTTGATGGCACCAGTCGACCCTAACATCAAAGTTGGCCAGCAGTTATCATGCACCTTTGCCCCTTACAATTAAATGAAACTGCTTACGGTATGCCGGCTAGATTTTAAGGTGCTTTTAATATTGTGAATCGCTTCAGGTAAAGCTGGTATAGTCCTCGAGTGCATAACACAGTCTGGTTTTTATACCTGGTGAATAAATTCTGTAGAACAAGGTGGTAATAGTTGCATCCAGGGTAAATTTTATGTTCTTAACATGGATACATGGGAATAAATCATACCAGCAACCAGGGTAAGGACGGGAATTAAAACAGATATGGTATTTACCAGTTAGGCGTTACCTCCAGCAAATGTGCTGGACAATCATTAGATAAAATAAACCCAATTTATTGCGCTAAAACCTACTAATTATTTTATAGGCTACTCTCCATGCCTTTCATCAATACTCCAACCCTCTTTTTCTTTCATTTCCATCCATTTCAATAGAATCTACTTCCTTAAAAGTTGCAGCAACCGAAGGGTGGGACAGTATTTACATCATAGTTTGTTAGTTTATCATATTTAATTAATTGGTAATATTTATACGTGTTGGAGCTTTCGTGCATACTTCTTAATTAAACCAGAGTATCCCCGTAACATTGTTTTATCATATCCACTCTTATCGATAAACTTACCTGGTTAGGCTTAGTACTTTATTCCCTATTAGTAAAGCAATATTACTTTTAAAGCTTGATTGCAAAAATTAACTAAACTTCCTGAATTAAAATTCCCCTTTAAGATGAGTAGTGAAAAGGTAAAGTCCAAACTAAATCCCCAAACCGGAGTAGATCTTGCTCTAAATACTGAAAGTACCGTATTAAAATTGTACAAGCCTATACTTTCCCTGTCATACTATTTCGGAAATTTCCCCCTAAAACTGGTAGCTTGTGGGAATTCGGACCAACGTAATAATTATAAGTTTCAATTGGAACTCTTATCCTGGAACACGCTGTACACGCTCGTGGCTAATCTTGGTGTCTGCATTTACCTATTTGGGGTTCAATTCTCAAAGCATCTAGGGAAATGGAACTTCATCCCAGAACCGTGAGTTTCCTCTACAACCAATTTAAAAGTCTCTATAACTAAAAAATACGGCGACATCAAAAAAGTACTCGTACCCTTTTACTTTCCATAAAACTGTACTTTATGCCCAACAGGATTTACTATTTCGTAGGCAAAGCTTACAAACTGGTTGGACTGTGTCGATACTTTCACCTACTTACTGCACTTTGTCTTTATATTGTAAACATATTTCAGTTTAAAAATAATTTTGTTCCATGTTTTTCAAGACTACAGCGAGAAATGGATTACCCGTTTGAGTTGATCGACCAAAACAACTCGACAGTTGGATCCCTAATCTCCGTTAGCTTTGTATACTTGATCCCTAACTGTACAATCATATCCATGATCCTTCTAACATCCTGTTGCCAATCGGTCGGGAAGTTTGTTATCGGCTGGGCCGAATATGAACATAATTTCAAAAACACCTTTCATCAAGAAAGACATGCTCCCTTTAACTCTCTCCGAAGAATTCGAAACTGGACGTTTGGACTATTCCTGACCTTTGCTATTTTACCCCAAATAGTATTCATCATGATTGTTTTTACAGAATCAGTTTACAGTAGTTTCTTCATGGGAATTTATACAACGGTAGCCGTTTTATTTGCCCAGTTACCACAATTCGCAATGGTTATTCGAGATTGCTACTGCGTCCTTATGTTTCAGACCATTGCGCTTGCATACAAAGAGGTAGGATAGCTTTAAATGAAACCGAGCTTTTTAAGCTAATAAAGAGCCGTTTTTAAACTTCGTGGACTCTAAAAAGATATAATACTTTTCAAAATCAATGATACGTTTTCTAGATAAACTCTGCAATCAACTCCAGTCCCTTTTGGAACTGCGGTCGCGACGATGTAGAAAAATGGACAAGACTTGTTGGTAATATTCGGTCTCAAATCCGCCAAATGGGATCTGCTTTGGAAGTTTTTGGCTGTATAGAAATCTTTTTCTCTGCTTACGTTTTACTTATCACTTTTTTTCAGTTTTATTCCATTGTTTCAAATCAGGGCTTGGGTGATACCGGGTTTCGTATGGTTGCGAAACTGTTGTCACTCTGCGCTTGGTTTATTATTAGAATCGGTGTAAAGACTAGGATAGCGGACACGATTGGTCAAAATGTATGGATCCTCTTATCTCTACAAAAAAATAAGTGCATTACTGGGTCTTTTCTTACAATAAATAACTTTGGTATTAAGGAAAAACTACTCGGAAATACCCTTCTGTTGAAAAGCAACAAACAACTGGACTCTTATTCGAGACTAGAAGTAATAAATATTAAATGACTGAAAGGTTCTGCTAGAATTGAGATGTGGTTTCCTTCAACAAATCATTTTTTCGAATTCCAGATGAAATTTCTGTACGACTACATCACCCAAACTCCAGTCCGTATTACTTTTGGAAGTGTCATAATATTTGACAGAGGATTGCTTCTTCGGGTAATCTTTTTAAAGAATTATTATACCGTTTTAATATTTTAAATGGCAAAGTAAGTATTATTATAGCTATCCCAATATTTATTTAGATCCTGAGCCACGTTGTCACTTATTTGATTGTTCTTATCCAATTTGATGGCAGCAGTCGTCCTTAAATTACAGCGGAGGAATTGTACGATAACAAAAAATGTATGGCTACCCAAAAAATGTATGTTTTATGATAATTGTTTTTAATTACTGGATTTTCCGGTAAAGTAACGGTATGTTAATGCACAAATAAATTAGTGAATTATTGAATTATGCAGTCTCTTTGTAATACTTGACTTACTGCATAAATGGGTTGAAATATTAAACAAATGCTCTTTCAATATTTTGGTCTCTAGATCGTAAACTTCATCTATTAATCCATCACTTACGACGAGTATCTTTGTAATGTGGAGATTAAATGTTTCATTATTGCTTAAATATTTCCATTTATCCAGTTCGATGGAACCAGTTGAGCCTAAAACATACTTTGTAGTTTGTTATTCTATTTTTGCATTTCAGTGTTTTTGGAATTGTACATCCGTATCCTTGTTTAAATGATATTATCCCTTTTTAAATGTTATGTAGGTTATTTAATAAACTTAATTACTAATTAAAGTTATTATTTCACTTGGATATGTGGACAAATATGCTCGTCAACTTCATTATATGTTCTTTGTCTTTCTCCCCAAGGTATATTAAGGGCGTGGTTGATCAAACAAAACAACTATAATTAATAAAAAAAAATAGGACAAAAAGAACAACAACTCACGGAAAGTCCTAAATCCCATGCATAAATTTTTCTTTACCAGTTTTACGTCAACTCCGCCGTATTTTTCGCCAAAATGATTCAGCTAATTTATCAGTTAGTAAATTTTATGGAAGAAAACGTCGCTAAATAAAAGCGGAGGAATTATAGGATAAAAAATTATGATTACCCAAGAACATTTGTTTTTACTTGTATTTCATTGCATTTTTCGGTAAAGTAATAGTATGTTACACAAATAAATGTGTGAATCATTGAATTATTGCAGTCTTTTTGTAATACTTGACTTACTGCCTTTAGAAATGGCTTTAATGGATTGGTTGGTGAGATATTAAACAAAGCTCCTTCAATATTTTGGTCCAGATCTTAATCTATTAATCCATCACTTACGACAAATGTCTTTATCTTTATAAATATTTTATTTCAATGCTTTCTGCTGAATTCCATGAACGACGAAGTTTTCTGGTGTGGATGAGTAAAACTTGTAGACCTTGTTTAGTTATAAGCTGCATGTATTTGAAGGCAGAAATATACAGCACGTTATCCTCCAAGATGTATAGTTTAAAGGATGGCAAAGCCGAGTTCAAAAAATACATTCCACAACCCACAACTCCTAAAACTGAAAGTACCGTTTTAAAACTTTACAAGCCTCTCCTGTTTCTTGTGAAATCCTGTGGGAACTTTCCCTTAACCCTTATTTTAACCTCTTCGGGTTCAAAAGGTCACCTCAAAGATGGAAGGTTTGACTTTAAACTTTTGTCATGGAAGACCTTCTACGCCCTCTTTACTAATTTGGGCGTTTATACCTCCATGTTTGGGGTTATGGAGTCTTACTACTTTGGGAAATGGGACTCAATTCCCCAGGCGTAAGTTTTAATAAGACAATTATTAAAACATCGTAGTTAAGAAATACAACTTGGGGTACTATTGACCCGGCTAAAGGGGCTTTTAGAGGGTGGTTGTAAATCAGAGATTTACGGTATATGCAAAAGGTAAACCGTATTGGAAGTTATAATACCCCTCGAGGGTCTTAAAAAATAAATTCACCGTTCATATCGTTTTCTTTATTCATTTCTGTCAGAATAAAACGAGGAAAAAGTATACAATGGGAAGACCGGTCCTTAAACTCGACGTCTACCGTTGGATCTCTTATGAGCATCGGTTTCGACTACTTGATCCCTTGGAACACGATATTGTCCATGCTTCTTCTGACCTGTTGTTGCAAGTCCCTAGGGACCTTTGTCCTAGGATGGAAGGAGTTCGAGGAAAACTTCAGAGAGACCTTTGACCTCGACTCTTCCAAGAGAGATCCCTTCAGATCCCTCAAAAAGATTCGAAATATAACTCTTGGATTGTACTTATCATTCGGTATACTTCCTCATGCAACCGCCATACTTTTGCAGTTTAGGTCAACCGTCCACGCAGGTTCAACACAGGCTGTCATATTCTTGATAACCGTTACGTTTGCACAGTTACCCTCATTCGGAACTGTGCTTAGAGACTGCTACTCTGTACTTATGTTTAAGACCGTGGCATTAGCATATAAAGAGGTAACATTTTGGGCCATGAGTTTCAAAACTTGTTACCTTTTAATACTACCGTATTGTCTCGAATACTGGCCTCCCTCAAGTAGTGACCCCTTTCGAATACTGGCCTCCCTCAAGTACTGACCCCTTTCGAATAGTAGCCTCTCTCTAGTACTGACCCCTTTCGAATAGTGGCCTCTCTCTAGTACTGACCCCTTTCGAATAGTGGCCTCTCTCTAGTACTGACCCCTTTCGAATAGTGGCCTCTCTCTAGTACTGACCCCTTTCGAAAAGTGGCCTCCGGCCTTTAATGACTATTAATAACCTCTAAGCAGTACAAAAAACTGTTAAAAAGGTTAGTAGCCCGGTCTACAGAAATTAAAGGGGCCACTATTCGAAAGTGGACAATATTTGAGGTATGCCATTATTCGAGAGAACACGGTACTGTTTCGTCAGGTAAACTCCGGGATAAAATCCAGCTCGGTTTGGAACTGCAGTCGAGATGACGTAGAAAGATGGACGCGACTCGTTGACAATATCCGGACCCAAATCACAAGAATGGAGTCAACTCTGGAGGTTTTTGGGATCGTGGAGATATTTTTCGCCGGTTATTTATGGCTTGCTACTTTTTTCCATTTTTACGACTGGTTTTCAAAACATCAAGGAAATTTCGAGTTTGTTGTAGCTCTGCTTTTACTTAGTTTATGGTATTTGACTTACCTTGCGATTAAAACTACAATAGCTGACCAGATTGGACATGAGGTATGCTAAAACTATGGACAGTAAAAATATTTACTCGAGAAATGCAAACATTTTGTAGGAAAAATTACTTGGAAATACGATCCTGCTAAAAAGTAGCCAGCAGGTGGACATTTATTCAAGGCTTGAAGTAAGTAAAGAATCAAAATATTAAAGACTTTTTAGACCGTTTCTGGTGGATTAAAAACCAAAATAAGTTCAAATGTCTAGATGAAGTTCCTTCACGACATAATCAGTGACTCTCCGGCTAGAATCAAGGTTGGAAACTTGTTCGCATTTGAGAAAGGATTGATTTTGAAAGTAAGCAAAACCTTCAGCATTAAAGCAATACTAGCATCATTACCATTACATTATCTTTGCCTATAGATCCTGAGTCACGTCGTCACTTATCTGGTGGTACTTATCCAATTCGATGGAAGCAGTAATCAGTCATGAAAACAAGCATGGAACTACAACTTTTTTAGGAATACGCCGACTTAAGTCAGTAGTAGTTGAAGTAGAAGTATGAGAAAATAAGAATCAAATACGAGAAGCCCCTAACAGATCAAGAGACTACGCTTTTGAGTCTGAAAGTACCATACGGAAACTGTACAAACATATCCTTATCTTGTCATACTATAAAACCAATTGATTGGGCTAAAAAAGTACTAATTAATTTAAAGGCTACTCTCTACACCTTTCATCAATTGTCTCCTACTCTCTTAATCCAAACATTTCATTTCCATACATTTCAATACTACTGTACTGTTGAGTCTTCCTCAAAAATTGTAATCAAAAGGTGGGGCAATATTTGCATGGAATTTTATTAGTTTAATCGTTAATCAGGATTGATATTTAAGTAAATGGTAACCTTTAGAAGTCCGAGTTTTTTGGGAAATTAAAGAAATTAATAAAGCCAGACTATCACCGTAACATTGTTCTATCATATCAACTCTTACGGCTGATCCACCTCTGGTTGGGCTTGTTACTTTACAATATTCTTTATTCGATTAGTAGTATAAACGTTGGTTAAAACTACCCTTAAATTCCACATAAAATGGATAGTAAAAACGCAAAATCTGACGGGAACCCCCAAACTGTAAAAGAGGTAGGGGTTGGATCTGAAAGTACCGTATTAAAATTGTACAAGCCTATACTTTCCCTGTCATATTATTTTGGAAACTTCCCTCTAAAACTGGTAACTTGTGGGAAATCGGACCAGAGGGGTCATAATTATAAGTTTCAATTTGAACTTTTATCATTGAACACGCTGTACACGCTCGTGGCTAATCTTGGTGTCTGCACTTTCCTATTTGGAATTCAATTCTCAAAGGAACTTGGGAAATGGGATTACATTCCTGAGTCGTGAGTCTGCTTAAATTATAATCAATTTACAAATCTCTATAACCAAACAATGCGGGGAGGCCCAATAAAGTATTCCCACAATTTCATTAAAGCTTGCGTAGAAAAGTCTTTATGTGAATGATCTGTCAATATTCCGTCTGTCCGACCGATAACTTTCGAACCGTTGAACTTTGAGTTTGTTTTGCGTTCGGATATTTGTCACTAAGGCAAGGTTCCAACTAAGATAAAGTTTGAAGATGTCACAGGTCACCAAAATTTTAAAAAGCAACCCCCATCAGATGGGGTGTCGTTCGAAAGCTAAGTACTAGGACATTTCAAAACAACTGTGTAAATTGCTATGTCGCGCTTAGGTCAAAAGTTATGACCTTGCGAAGTTTAGATGTGACAAAGTGAGACTCTACTACGAAATGAAACCCAAAACCTCGAAAATTTCATATAATCTCTTTTTGAACTTTTGTCTCAGGGTGCCCCACATTTTTACCCAAACACACCCCATAAGTTTTCTAAAATTTCTCACTGCACACCAAACACCCCAGAATGTCTCACAACCTCTCCAACACCACAAAATGTCTTAACTTACACCCAGCACCCGAATGTTTCCACTTGCCCCAACATCCCAAAATGTCTCAACTTGCCCCTAACATCCCAAAATGTCTCAACTTGCCCCTAACATCCCAAAATGTCTCAACTTGCCCCTAACATCCCAAAATGTCTCAACTTGCCCCTAACATCCCAAAATGTCTCCACTTGTCCCCAGCATCCCAAATATCTCAACTAGCCCCAACACCTAGGGACTTTAGTGTCAAATCGTATCCCGTAATCGCAAGCCTTTGTTACGCCCGTTTACAACGGTTTATTTTACACATTTATAGGATTAATGCCACTGGACAGTGGAGAATAGTGCAAAATTTACAAAACCGTTAGTATAAATAAGATAGTACAACATGGATATCCTTGTAAGGTGGAATTATACCACAATGAGCTACTTTTTGGAGCATCAACTCCGTAAACAAACTATAGTAATGGTATTTTTTTTTAATTCCAGAAATCGAAATTATCTTCCTGTGCAATAAAATATATTTAATCTGTTAAAAGTATTATGAAATACCGTATTATCTCGAATAGCAGATGGGGCTAATATTAATTTTTTAGTCTTTTAAGGGTTCAATTGAACATACAATTAAATACGGATTTATGGGGTTATTAATAGTAATTAAGGGTCACTATTATAAGGAGGACACAGGGCACTACATTCGAGACACCAACTAAATAAAACTTAATAGCTAAATTTGGGTGGGAGTGTTCTTGAGACCGAAAAAAATAATTTTGCTTGTCCAAATTGACCACTTTTTGGCTGAACTGTCACCAACTGTATTTTTTCCTTTTAAAATATTTGACTTTCACAACGTTTTAACCTCATTTTCTTCAAGACTAGAGCAAGAACTGGATAGCCAACTTGAGCTGATCGACAAAAACAACTCGACCGTTGGATCCTTTATCTCCGTTAGCTTTAAATACTTGATCCCTGATGGTACAATTTTATCCATGATCCTCCTAACATCATGCTGTCAGCGTATCGGGGAGTTTGTCATCGGCTGGGCTGAATTTGAGCATGATTTCAAAAACACCTTTGATGAAGGGCAGGATCCCTTTAGGTCCCTCCGAAGAATTCGAAACTGGACGTTTGGACTGTTCCTGACCTTTGCAATCTTACCTCAAGCATTCTATATTTCATTATTCTACCTACACTTAGTTAACAGGACTTTCTTCCAGAGTATTTATGCAGCGGTAGCCGTTCTATTTATCCAGTTACCACAATTTGGAATGATACTTCGGGATTTCTACTCCGTCTTTATGTTTCAGACCGTTGCGCTTGCATACAAAGAGGTAGATTAGATTTAACTGAAACCAAGGTTTTGTAACAAAGGGCCGTCTATAAAATTCGTGGGCCTAAAAGGAATCCTATTTTATGTAGATAAACTCTGCAATTAAATCCAGTCCGGTTTGGAAAAACGGTCGAAACGATGTAGAAAAGTGGACAAGACTTGTTGATAATATTCGGTCTCAAATTCGCAAAATGGAATCTTCTTTGGAAGTTTTTGGCTTTATTGAAATATTTTTCTCTGCTTATATTTTACTTGCAATTTTTTTTCAGTTTTACTCCAGTTTTTCAAATCATAATGTGGCTGCTACTAATTCTCGTACCGTTTGGGAACTATTGTCGCTCTGCGCTTGGTTTATTATTCGGATCGCTGTGAAGACGAAGATAGCAGACACCATTGGACAAAATGTATACAAGCTCCTTCTCTATCAAGTACCGCGATTTCCCTGCATATAGCCCGCCCTCGTTAATTAAGCCGCATGCTATCCCTCACATGTTACAAATTCTTCAAAATATCATTTTTTATACAGGGAATTCCGGTAATTTAGTGTGTTTTATTGTATCGTCTCGAATAGCGGTCCGGGCTACGAATTAATTGTTCAGGTTTTTGGGTGTCAGATTTGACATTCAACTAACAAGGTCTTATGGGGGTAATTATTAGTAATTAAAAGAATATCCACTGTTTTAGGACGGCCATTATTCGAGACAATACGGTATTAAATTTGTTTGGTAATAAATTACCTTTTTAATAAGGAAAAACTACTCGGAAATACCCTTCTGTTGAAAAGCAACAAACAACTGGATTCTTATTCGAGACTAGAAGTAATAAATATTAAATGACTGAAAGGTTCTGCTAGAATTGAGATGTGGTTTCCTTCAACAAATCATTTTTTCGAATTCCAGATGAAATTTCTGTACGACTACATCACCCAAACTCCAGCCCGTATTACTTTTGGAAGTGTCATAATATTTGAAAGGGGATTGCTACTTCGGGTAATCTTTTTAAAGAATTATTATACCGTTTTAATATTGTAAATGGCAAAGTAAGTATTATACTCTAACTATACCAATATTTATTTAGATGATGGGCCACGTTGTCACTTATCTGATTGTTCTTATCCAGTTTGATAGCAGTCGACCCTAAATGACAGTGAAGGAATTATAGAATAAAAAATTTATGGTTACCAAGAACTTGTTTTTACTTGTTTCATTGCATTTTCCAATAGAGTAATATATTAATGCACAAATAAATGTGTTGATAATTGTCTAGAATGTTTGTAGGTAATACTTGATTTACGTCAACTTAACCTCTAGAAATTACTTTAGTAGATTGGTGGATATTCTGAACAAAACTGCTTTATCATTTTTCTCTAGATCTTAATATATTAATCAACCACTTATGACGAGTGTCCTGAACTTTATCAATATTTTATTTCAATGCTTTCTGCTTCATTTAATTTAATGGACGACGACGTGAAGTTTGGAAATTTGTTCGCATTCGAGAAAAGATTGATTTTGAAAGTAAGCAAAACCTTCATTAAGTCAATAGTCAATACTACAGCAGCATATTAGTATTAACATGAGTTATCTTTGCCTATAGATCCTGAGTCACGTCGTGACTTATCTAATTGTACTTATCCAATTCGATGGAAGCAGTACTGTAATCAGCAATGAAAACAAGCATAGAACTATAACTTTTTTAGGAATACTAGGGCGGCTTAAGTGAGTAGTATTATGAGAAAAATGTAATATGCTTTGACTAACGGACTACTTAATTATTTATTAAATTGCTGCATTGTTTAAACCATTGGGGCTTTAATGTTTCACGTATAATCGGATTAAACACTACATGGCTAAGTAAGCCTACCCTTTTCATAAACACAAGGCGTTGAATTTTACTAATTATTGCTGGGTTTTACTTAATTAGTTTTAGCAAAGTAATGAAGCAGTTAACAAGACGTTTTATCCCTGTTCTAAACCTAATCTAAAGCCAGACAATACAATTTCCATACTTGATCGTTACGTAGACATTTTACGATGCTAAATTTCCGACCTTGCCAACCAGACACAAAGATCCATATCCCGTTTCCCCCTATTTTCCCTGAAAGTACCGTTTTAAAACTTTACAAGCCCATTCTATCTCTTTCACAATTTCTTGGAAACTTTCCCTTGCAACTTTCAAAAAACGGGTTCAAAGATCCAAGATTTATCTTCAAACTTCTTTCATTCAAGGCATTGTACACGTTAGCAGTTAATATTGGGGTTTGCGGCTGTCTAGCTGGGATAATACTTTCATACACCTTTGAACAATTGAGCTTTATTCCCGAACCGTAAGTTTTTTACAAGCATGAAATTAAATTACATGAACTATTTCTCATATTTCAAATTTAAATCCCACAAAATATGTAATTCATATTACCTTTCCGTTTCCGTGATAGATCCAAATCGTTCCAATGTTTGAAAACATTTCAATTAAAATAAAACCCCCGTTGCCCAAAATTCCGGAAGTACTTTAATAAAATATCTGTATAATTCTTGTTTTATTTTCATAAGACTAAAGCAAGGTAAAAATTGGCAACTTCAACGTCTCGACGTGAACACGACGGTCGTTGGATCCATCATAAACCACGGATTACAGTTCTTGTTCCCGATAACCACCATGTGCTCCATGCTCCTCCTGACTTCTTGTTGCAACTCCCTTGGGAACTTTGTCTCAGGATGGAAGGAATTTGAAGACAACTTCAAGGAAGCATTCGGTCCTAAAGCCAAGGACCCCTTTAGGTCACTCAAAAAGATAAGGAACTGGACAATCGGAGTTTATACCTTCGTTGGCATTCCGGAAGTAGTTGCACTCTCAGGTCAGATCGGGATCGCCGTTGGAGGGATTTCAGGAGAGGCCCTACATGCCGTAGTGGCCCTTCTGCTTGCGCAGTTACCCGGATTCGGGGCTATTCTTAGGGACTGCTACTCTGTCCTTATGTTTAAGACAGTTGCACTGGCATATAAAGAGGTAAGTGACCGCAGGTTCCCGATGATGAACACTCTTTAATGGACTAAAAGTAACAATTATAAATTTGAATGTTTGGAAATCAGGTAAACTCGGCAATAAAATGCAGATCGGTTTGGAACAGTAGTCGAGATGACGTTGAACGCTGGACCAGACTTGTTGACAACATCCGAAGTCAAATAACAAAAATGAAAGCTACACTAGAAATTCTTGGACTTTTAGAAATATTTTTTGCTTGCTTTCTTCTTCTTGTAACTTCATTCAAGCTTTACCTTTCGGTTTCGAAACCAACTGGAGGCAATAATGGGAGTCCAGAGATAGTAGCAGGGATGAGTGTGCTCAGTGGATGGTACTTAACGCGTCTTACCGTCAGGGCCGTCATTGCTGATAAAATTGGCCATGAGGTTAAAACTAAAAAGCGAGTTTAAGATTTATTTCCAAAACTGTACGGTTTTTTATTTCACAGTCCTCCGTTCAAAAAATATGCATAACATTTATTGTTTAAGGAACAACTGCTAGGAAATACAATCCTTCTAAAAAGCAGCAACCAGTTGGATACCAAATCCAGGCTTGAAGTTAGTATTAAGTATTTTAATAAAACCTGCATTTTAAAACTAATTTCCATAAATTGTCAGTAAGGAAAGCTTTTGATTTTCAGATGAAATTCCTAAACGACAATATCAACGATTGCCCAACGAGAATAAAGTTTGGAAACTTGATAACATTTGAAAAGGGACTCATTTTAAAAGTAAGGATTGTATTTTTTAACCCAGTAATTCAGATCTAGTTATCCCTAACTTTGTAATTTTATTTAAAGATCCTAAGCCACGTAGTGACTTATCTGATTGTTCTTATCCAATTTGATGGAAATAGTCAAACCTAAGGACAAAAAGCCCATGCATAAATAGTTTAGAGCTGCATGGTCTTGAGAACTTAGTCTATATTACTGCCTGCGTCGCGGGTTTGGATCGGATACACTCCATAGTCCTTACACTAATAGAGACTCGTGTACAGTAATATAAGTTTTACAGTATGTGGTCTGGCATGGTTAGAAACTTGTAGGTACTATCTTAATAAACGAGAGCATAGTCAGTCATGAATTTAAGACACTTTACTTAATTAATTAATCATAAATAATTAATAATTATGCGGAATATTGCGTAGGCTATACTACTACTCCTAGGACTTCATTCGCATACATTTAATCCAATTAAAAGTTCGCGTTAATTGTTCCTTTCTCTTGGCAATGTTTGCAGTCAATTTCCCATATTGGTTTACTATGACGCAATAAGAATTATTAGCCGGACATTTCATCCATTTTATTAATTCATCTTAACAGCCTACAGTCAATTTAATCCAGAGATAGACATTTTTGAGAATTTTTACAATGTTTAATTTTAGAGATTGCAAACCAAGCACAAAAATCCAAATCATCCCTATTGAGACTGAAAGTACGATTTTAAAACTATACAAGCCCATTCTATCCCTTTCACAATTTCTTGGAAACTTTCCCTTGCAACTTTCAAAAAACGGGTTCAAAGATCCAAGATTTATCTTCAAGCTTCTTTCCTTCAAGGCATTGTACACGTTAGCAGTTAATATTGGGGTTTGTGGCTGTCTAGCTGGGATAATACTTTCATACACCTTTGAACAATTGAGCTTTATTCCCGAACCGTAAGTGTTTTACAAGCATGAAATTAAAAAAAGTACAGTCAGTGTTTCGAGGTCGCTTCCCACAAAATATACAATTCCTCGCATCCGTCCGTGTTAAACGTTCCAATGCTTGAAAACATCTCAATTAAAATAAAGCCCCCATGGTATTTAATTTCCAAACAACTTTCATAACTGTTTTCTTAAATATTTTCATCAGAATACAGCACGGTAAAAATTTCCAATTTCAACGTCTCGACGTGAACACGACGGCCGTGGGATTCATGATGAACCAAGGCTTCAAATACTTGCTCCCGACAACCGCATTGTGTTCCATGCTCCTTCTAACCTCTTGTTGCAACTCCCTTGGAAACTTTGTCTCAGGATGGAAGGAATTTGAAGACCGCTTCCAGGTGACCTTCGGTCCTAAAGTCTCAGACCCCTTTAGGTCACTAAAGAAGATAAGGAACTGGACAATCGGAGTTTATGCCTTCGGTACATTACCGGAAGTAGTTGCAGTCTTAGGTCAGATCGGGATCGCGGTCGGAGGGATTTCAGGAGAGGCCCTACATGCCGTAGTGGCCCTTCTGCTTGTACAGTTACCCTCATTCGGTGTTGTGCTAAGGGAATGCTACTCTGTCCTTATGTTTAAGACAGTTGCACTGGCATATAAAGAGGTAGGGTTATAAAGGGATCTTAATTTTTGTCTTAATCCGTAATTGGTAAGTCCGATATTGTTTGGAAATCAGGTAAACTCGGGAATAAAATCCAGCTCGGTTTGGAACAGTAGTCGAGATGACGTTGAACGGTGGACCGGACTTGTTAATACCATTCGAAGTCAAATAAAAACAATGGAAGCTACTCTGGAAGTCTTTGGACTTTCCGAAATATTTTTCGGTTCTTATATTCTCCTTGAAACTTTGTTCCAGCTTTATATTTATGTTTCAAAACAAACGGGAGACAATGGGAGTTTAGCGTTGGTAGTTGGAATGAGTGGGCTTGGTGGCTGGTTCTTTACGCGTCTTGCCATCAGGACGGTCATTGCTGATACAATTGGTCAAGAGGTTAAAACGCTTCCTATAGATTTATTTACAAAAAACTGTGTAATGTATCTTTATTTAGAAGTCCTCGGTAGGAAAGTATTCATGATTTGGTTTTTTTTAAAGGAACGACTTCTAGGAAATACGATCCTGCTCAAAAGTAGCCAACAGTTGGATGCCGATTCCAGATTTGAAGTTAGTGTTGAGTATTTTAATAAAAACTGTGAATCATCAAAAAATGTAAAGTTTTTTTATTTCCAGATGAAATTCCTATATGATTTTATAACCGATTCCCCAGCCAGAATAAAGTTCGGAAACTTGATAGCGTTTGAAAAGGGACTCATTTTAAAAGTAAGCATTATCTTTCTTCAGGATATTTTAGAACTATAATGTGGAGATTAAATGTTTGATTATTGCTTCTATTTGAATATCTTATAGATGATAAGCCACGTCGTGACTTATCTTATTGTTCTTATCCAGTTCGATGGAAGCAGTAGTCGACCCTAAAACCTACCTACTTTGTATTTAGTTATTCTATGTTTATATCTTTGGTTTGTTTGGTATTTTGTAGCCCTTCTTATCAATTTATGTAGATTACACCATTGGAGCAACCACTGGGGTACGAGGGTACATTGTACCCCCTAGTTTTCTAATGTACCCCTTTGAATTCCTGATATGGCGTATCCTATACATGTAAAGCAGACCACGCCCAGCCCCGCTAAGCCGCACCCCTTCATATCTTTCAATGCTATTTGAACCCCTTGGTACCCCCTCGTGGTTATGGATTATACGACAACCTTTAGGACAAAACTAAAACACTTTAACTCACAAACACATCATTGGATCAATTATTATTTACACTAAACTCAATTAGGTTATCTTTGTCTTTCTCCCAAGTTATATTAAGGGCGTGGTTGATAACACAAATCCAACAAAAATTAATTGCAAATTAGGACGTCAATTAGCATGGACTAGAACTAGAACTCACGGAAAGTCTTAAATCCCATGCACAACTTTTTCTTTACCAGTTTTAGGTCAACTCATGGCCAAAATTATTCAGCTAATTTATCGGTTAGTCCGTTGCTTCTTGAGAATTAAGAATAACTTATTTAAAAAAATCGTGACAATGAATGTTCAAAACTTAAACAACATAACTATAAAAAGCTTCTTTGATTCGCCAAATAAAAAAGAAAGAAGAATCAAAGATTGGAAATCAGCATTGGAAATAAACAAGCCGGAAAATACAGTTTTAACAATATACAAACCAATATTATCCATTTTATTTTGGTTCGGAAACTTTCCCTTGAAGCTCCAAACTCCTAGCAAATTTGAGACTGTTCTGAAATACAGATTTAAGTTAATCTCGTTCGAAACCTTGCATACTTTTGTTATTCATTTAATCCTATACGCTCTGACCGTAGGAGTCCTTCTACCTCTGGGATGGGCGACCGGTGGTGTCGTACCGGAATCGTAAGTTTAAGAAACATCCTCTAAAAAAGTTAAACTTGACCTTTGACATAGCCCCCTGCAAGGTCTAATTGTAAAAGCAAGCATAAGATGAGTCTAGTCTACTACGACAGGATGGAAACCAATGGAAGGGGGGGGGGCGAGGCTGCCTCACCTAAACAACGTCGTTTTGCCATCCTGTCGTGGATGCATTCAGTCCGAATAAGATCTTGCAACTGTGAGTGGTCACGACAGCTTTTATTAAACTAATTTACGTTGGACTTTCCCAAACTTTTTCAGGATAAGATCAGCAAGGGTAATAAATCTGGGACTGGGTCTAGCAGATACAAACAAGACATCATTGAACTCCGTAATGGGCCTCAGTTTCGAATACCTAGTCCCACTAACAAACCTACTGACCATGTTTCTACAAACCCTCTGCTGCGCCTCCTTGGCCACCTTTATCCTAAACTGGAGAGAGTTCGAGGTCAACTTTGGGTCAACCTTTGGCCCCGAACTTCCCAGCCCTTTCAACTCCTTGGGGACCCTTAGGAACCGAATCGCCCTGTTTTATATCTTCGCCGGCATAATCCCCCTGTTATTATTGATTGCTCTCCAAATAAAAGTTTTGCTTATCGAAGTCTCCCTCGATTATATCCTGGGGGCCTTCACCCTATTCCTTCTAACCCTCCCTACTTTCTGCCTCGTGATTCGGGACTGTTATTCCGTCCTTATGTGCATGACTATGGTTGTGGCAGTTCGGGAGGTAAGCTATCCTTTTATATGTCAAAGGTCATGACATTAGCGTAGGGAATGTTTAGAATGCATACGTTTACCAGGTCAGCTTGGCGATAGAGTCAAGTTCGTACCAGAGCTGTAGTCGAGAGCGGGTTGAACAGTGGACAAACTTGGTCCATCAAATCCGTCGACAAATGAAGCAAATGAATTATACTCTGACGTGGATGGGTGTGGTCGAAATCAATTTCCTTTTTTATACTTTCTTGGCCAGTTTATTCCTATTTTATGTAACGTTTTCGAAAGGGGAGGAGGAAGGAAATAGCTTCAAGTTTGTTGCAGCGCTAGGGGGGCTGTCTTTTTGGTGCATGTTAAGAATCACCTTTAGGACTGCGATTGCTGATAAGATTGGCGAAGAGGTTTGTACCAGAAGCGCATGATAAGAACTTATCAAATTACATTTTAGTATACAAATGACTTGGAATTGCTATCCAAATTAAGGAGAAAAAGTTGGCGGATACGGTACTCCTTAAAAGTGGTGGCGCACAGTTGGGCACTTCTACCAGACTTGAAGTGAGGAACATCTTTTAAAATCGTTAAGTTTGAGTTTCACTTATTTATACATTTTTTAACGGGCATTTTAGATGAAGTTTCTCTACGACTACATCAGCCAATCCCCATCAAAAATAAAGTTCGGGAGTTTGATAACCTTCGAAAGAGGATTGGCAATGAGGGTAAGCAGAACCGTTAGGGCTTATCATGTTTTTCAAATGATCATGAATTAAACTCAATTGTTTTTAGATTGTCAGCCAAGTTGTCACCTATTTAATCGTCCTCATCCAGTTTGATAGTAGTAGCAGTCGCCAGTAAAAAATAAACCTCTTTCGTACTTTTAATTTCATGTTTTAGAACCCTATAAAACCCGAGTATAAACCAGGGCGTCCCCGGATACATAAACCTTGCTTCTGTCAATAAACATATTTGGGTTAAACTTGCTCGATTACCGAAGTTTGCATTGCATGCCTTCCAGAGTACTATCAACAAATTATGTCAACAATAGCTAGCTCGCTTCAAGAATTGTATGGAAAGACAACAAAGTTTACCAATGGGGCAGGGCTAGAAATTATCCAAGGATAATTAATTGATTTGGCTAATTATACAGATTAAAACTACACTGGGCGTTTTAATCCGTTTTAGCCCAAGTTTAGGGAACCAGCAAACATATTTATGAAAGTCGTCATTCATTCAATTCAACCTTATTTCCACTTTGCCTTTTTCATCTGCCAGAATCAGAATCTTATCAATCTCAGAAACTCAGGATGGGAATATCCCAAATTGAGTCATCTAACCCTTCCGATTCCGAATGGCCATTCAGCCTAAACCATAACACACAAATTAGAATCCCGACTTCATCCGCCACACCCCCAACCTGTAAAGAAACCCCGGAGGACAGTCTCCTACTAAAACTCTACAAACCGATACTCACCGGGTTATTTTGCGTCGGATACTTTCCCCTGACCCTCACGGTCACTAAAGGCTACACTCCTCAATTTAATTTTAGACTCTTTTCGCTCAAAACCTTTTACACAGTTCTGCTCCATTTGTTCCTATATCATCTCCTTTTGGGGAGACTGGTCTCGACAAACACGGGAGATTTTACCTTCTCTAACAAAGGGTAACTAACTTAACATTGTACCTTCCTGTTAAATGTGCCATTTAATTCCTACTTTATTCCTTAGCCCTCAAAACGGTACAGAAGAAGATGTGGATCCCGGAATTAAAACCATTGTCTCAATCGGTTACGTAATGATTTCCATATACTCCAAATACATGATCCCAACTACAGCCATTTTATCCATGATTTTGCAAACGTCAAGTTGCAGACCTCTCACCACATTCATTCTCAACTGGAAACCGTTTGAAACTGATTTTAATGAAGCGTTCGGCTCCCATAAAAAGCCATTTAACTCTTTGGGAAGAATTAGAGCTAAAATTCTCCTATATTATTCTCTATTTGGAATCATTCCATTACTACTTTCAATCGGAGGCCTCCTCATCACTGTTTTGGTTGGGATGTTCTCACTTGAGTCAATCCAACCCATTTGTACAATTATCGTGAAACAGATCCCGGGTCTTGTTATCCGAGACGGGTATTTTGTTTTCCTATTCATGACAATTGTTGTGGCTTATCGAGAGGTGAGATTACACCATGCATTTTTTCTCCAAAGTTTAAAACCTTCTAATCTAAAAACAAACCTACCGGTAGGTAAATCTGGCCATAGGATCCAGCCCGGAAGTGAAATGCAGTCACGAAGATGTTCAAAAATGGTCCAGACTTGTACACACAATCCGAGCTCAGGTCACCCAGGGGGAAAGGGTCCTGGGGGCCATGGGCATTTTTGACGTATCAATTTTAAGCTACTCACTTCTAGCATCCCTTTTTCTTACTTATGACTGCTACTCCAAGTACGGAGCTGACGGTACCCAGTTTCGAACGGTACTTGCCCTCCTGTCCCTCAGTCTGTGGTACACGGTCCGAATTGGGATCAAAACGGCCGTTGCTGACAAGATTAAGCATGAAGTAACACCCTAGAAATATGCACACTTCAACAAAAACCTAAAATCATCCTAAAGTATTTCTTTTTAAAAGGCCAAACAGTTATCGGAAACGTTATTTCTAAAATCTGGTAATCATTCTGACCATTCTGCAAGACTTGAGGTAATGTTTTACATGAAAAATATAAACGAAACAAAAAAACGCCAAGAGCTATATACTTTATTTCTAGATGAAGTTCATAATTGACTTTATTACGGAGTCTTCATCCGGAATCCGATTTGGGAACTTGTTGTATTTCGAAAAAGGTTTAGTACTTAAAGTAAGTGGGTAATATATAAATTCATCGTAATTAAAACCCATGCTCTACATTTATTTTCATTTATTTTTGTTTTTTCACAGATATTTAGCACAGTATTGACCTATCTGGTAGTTTTAATTCAGTTTGACAGTAGCATTAGCATTACCAGTCGCGCCTGATTGTTATCCTCATTTTAAAAATATAAATAGTGGAATAAACTCAAACACTCTTGATGCGATTACTAACAAAACTTTCATATCAACCAAAAAAACCCAACTATTTTAACTTTTTGACGAAATTAAACGGTGGAAGTTGTAGGAGACATGAAAAACTATATAAATCAATGTAATTTAATTTCAACAAGTTGGACATTCAATTTAGGATAGGATTATTTTATCAAATATTAAATATACTTCCAATAGATTGTTGTAAAACGCCAAATGCAAAGTACCTCTATACTATGATACAAAAAAGTGACTTAATTATAATTTTAAAAGATGTTATTGACAGAAATATCTCATGTGAAAGCTTTGCTATTTTAGACCAGGAATTATGTTAAATATGTTAAATTTACCTTATATTAACCCTATTATTACTATCTTAAATTCGGCCACGAAATGTCATCAAAGCATCGATAGTATACCCAACAATTGCCTTGTAATAGGAAACATTTGAATCCTTCGTAACAGTGAAGAACGCCGTTTGAAAAACTCCAGCCTCAAAATAAATCGGCCTCAAAGATTTTATCTTCAGGATGGCCAACTTTCGGACAAATCGATCCGAAAAAGTTTTTGGAGGTTTAGGCAACGATTTAGAATTCTTCACAACCCCAGAACTGCTATTGACAACAGGGACCTCCAAGGTGAGAGACTTCCATTTGACCAAAAGGTCACAAGTATTTCCATGAGCATTTCCAAGCCTTGGGAGGATGACCTGCAGAATCAAAAGTGTACCGATCGCCAGAAGTGGCCAAGGGATGTACGCCAGGAAGGGTATGACCCTGAACAAAGTGATGGTCCTGTATAAGG
>JAQFZX010000749.1:0-45486 GCA_034682405.1 Hydroisotoma schaefferi
CTGTTACGTCAAACAGCTACTTAGTGCATGGTTGATAAATGAACTTTTTCGTATAAGCCAAAGCAAAAATTACACGAATGTGACTAACTCAATCCTGAAGGACGTATCAAAGCTCTATTGTTTTTTGAATGCATAAAAATACAGAAAATGGCATTATTGCTGTCGCAAGCAAATTAATATAAACGTCTTCCCCTTGGCGTGCGAAGTTTTATTAAACCTCTTAAATAACAACGTAGGGTAGCGTTAATTGATTGTGAATCAATACTATTTGATGACTGAATTTAGGCGCATGCAAAGAATAAAAATATCTTAACCCAATGTTTTTACCAATAACAATAACACAGTAGGTCAAGTAAAATGTATTGTACACTATCGTAAATTTACCTTCCTTCAACACGGACCCGAATACCATGATAGATACAAGAAGGATATCTACAAAAGGGAAGGCAAACTTATTGGATATCTCTGCAGGTTTTTGTGACTCGGTACATCGATACTACTAAAAACTGTCAATTAGCTTACGTCACACGCATTCCCCATTGCCTATATCACTGACAATTTTTTTGACGGCAATAAGAGGCCTATAGTCAGTTTGGGGAACCTTTTATCCGTCTTGTAGTTAGTTCCTTTACTGTATCCTGTCTAGCAGTCATTTTCGGCTAAAAACATCCATTGTTTGTCTACTTTGTTCATATTTAGATTAAAATAAAATATAGCTAATGACTATCAATATCAGGAACACGATCATGATTCATGAATGAACTTAACATGTTAACAAAGATTACAAATCTAGTTTATGTACTCTGGGACCGTTACATTACATTCACATATTCATGCGATCAACCGCTTTACCTTTCCGGTCCACAGAGAACATGACTTTACGCACTTTTACCTTTGTTGTCTTTGGCTGTATGTATGTCCAGTCCAAAGGCTTTCTAGCATTTTTTTTAGCTACACAAGTTCTAAATCTAATGTCATGTCATAGTCTAGTCACAGTCATTCATAACATAATCAGTAGTTAACCCTTTTGCTTGATAATCACGAGGTTAAACTGTATGCAAGCCTAACCCAGGCGAGCAAAGAAACTATAAAATACTGATAGTAAAGCTGCCACTAAATAGAATGAACAGGTAAAAAAAGCCTCATAATAACAATATCCGCCTTATATTTGCTACTTTACTTACTTACTGCTGGATTCTTAAAATACATGATCCTCGCCCGTAAAGAAGGGTTTCATGATAGGTACGGATGGATGCCCGTGTATCGTACCCTGTCAGTTTTGAAGTTAAGCTTCACATTAACATTACTGCATTACATATTACTTTAAACATTGAAAACTCTCAGGTAAAAGCTACGAGACCACAACAGCTAATGCTGCCTGCATAGATGGAAAGAGTGCGTTAAAATAAAAGCAGGTAAGGTAAGTAAGTTTAGTAAAAAGTAATGGGTCTACCTGGCTCCCTCGCCTCTTCTCTGTTTAATACGCTTTGGATTTGGCTTTTGCTGGTTGGGTCTCAACATTATTACACCTTACCTTTATGCTTACCTTACCTGTAATTTAGTATGAGTTTGAGGGGACGATAATATTATATAGTATGCTCATGCTGCGTTGTTAAAGTTGTATGAATATAACACACCTGGATGGGGGATTTGACTATGCATGTACTTTTAGTAGACAAAGTCTAAAGTATTTGATCATTTTTTCTTCTTTCAGAGACAGTCAACAGTTTATAAAATACACCAGTAGACCTTGGTTCAGTTTCGTTTTGATAGCGGCACAGTCACCGTGTTCCACTATCTAAAACTATAAAATTAGTTAGTGGCTGGGATTTTATTCTTGGTCCTAGGGTCACTTTTAGACTCTGGACATTCAGCCCTTTTTTATGAGCATTTCATCCGAAAAATACTTCTGGCTAGGGAAATATCTATTTGTTGAGTGTGGCTGAAAGTGATGAGTTTTTAATGGCTTGATATTTGAAAAGTATTATATAAGCATGCATTTTGCGAGTTAACTGTGTCTACTATTGTTGGATATTCTGATAAAGTATACAAATATACTGGATTTATTACAACGGTTAAGTTAGAGTTTACCGTGTAAAGTTTTGAAAATAGTTTAGTGTTGAAAAGAAAACGGATTTTGGACATTTCCATGAAAAAGTGTACCAATCTGAAGCAAGTTGATATAACTTAACCGTTATTGTCCAAACTTCTGTTACAAGTTAGGAATGCAATGCTAACGTAGACCGGCTAACCTACCTGCACCCTTAAAGTTCTAGTGTATTCTAGAAACTAGAAATGAAATAAGGAATTTAACCTGACTTTTCAGGCCTATACTACAAGCCTTGAAATTAATGCCCCATCTTACCAGGTTTGTTAGCCTTTTTTATATCAAGAATATCTCATAATTTATAATCAAACACGCTATTCAGACGCAAAAACATATGCAAAAGTTTTAATGAGTGTGGAAGATTAGTTTTTGTGAATTTGCCTAAATCATACAATTAAATGGGAGTTTAGTTACTTTGGTCAAGAACAATAAGGCTTGAGCTTAAAAGCCTTGCAGCTAACAACAGGTGGAAATTAAAAGCTTTGACCACGGCTCACGTACCGGTAGATAGGCCAGGTAGATGCAGATTTACAGATCATGAGGTTTTTTAATGGATGCTTCACTTAGTAATTACTAATAAATTGTCAGTGTTGAATGCGAGGTTAGATAGTAGTACGGGAATTGGAACATGAAATGCTTTATCGTGTATTCAAAAGAAACGCTTATTAATCTTGACAAGTTTTTCTAATCAAACAATAAATAAAAACAACTATATAATTTGCATATTTCGGTTTATAAAAATGTGGAAGAATTAGAGACAGTAAAAAGCTTTAATTGGCAAGAGGATGGCAAAGCTATCTTTTTGATATGATAAAAACGTGAGGGATAATTTCCGTTAAAATGCACATTTTTCTACACATGCATATGAATGAATACAATCGCTGATTTTTTTGCGACAACAACAATACGGATAGTTTTGTTGTAATTACTGTCAGATAACCACCCAGTGTTTCATCGTAATTCCCGAGAATAATAATCCGTCTTGAAGATGGATAATCATTATGTAGCAAATCATGTTTAACTACGGAATCATGCCATGTGAAATTACAGACCTATTTAACAGTTCATTGGCTTTGTTTATGTACCTTTCCGTTAGTAAATACCTGTAACTTACATTTACATATTTGCTTTTGGCGTGTAGATCATGAAAATAGTGTTACATGTTAGCCGAGTTACTGTACATCAGTTCTGTTTTAGACAAATACTAAAAAGTTATCCAAGAAGTGCTCACACATTTCATGAAGACTCAGTAAGCCTAACTATAAATATTGTCTTTCGACAGGAATTCCAATTCCAAGTAAACTTCATGCAGGGAAAGGAATGGCATGGCTGTGTAACGATTTAAGGCAATAAATGAGTAAGATTTGCTATTTTAGGTTGTTTAATGTTTGCAAAGACAAACAAGTTGTGCTCTTTTTTGGGATATAGATAGAATCAATCAGTAAGTAGTAACTTTGCTGATGGGTGGGTCAGTGGAAATGGAACTGGAGTTAATTTACCAGTCACATATTTAATCCATTTTGTAAAATATGGGGGGAGGAAATCTAGAAGTAGTTTCCATGTTTAGCTTGTACGGCTTCACATGTCCTACCTATGCATACCACTTACTGGTCATTCCTTGTTAAAAGTCATACAATTTAGCATTTACAGGTGAATCAGAAGTAAATCTCGGTGTAATCCGCTTAAGCGAAAATTATTGAATTATCTCGTTAGTGATTCACTGTTCAGGTGGTAATCTGTATGAAAAACATGTCAGCAAACCTATTTAATATGACATTTTCTTGACACGTTAATTTCAAAACATGCATGCATTACTCCTTCATTTCTAGCTATCGAAGTAAAGGAGTTTGCGGAGTTATCGTCAAATCAATCGGTCTCACTTTATTTTATGCCGTGCATAAATGCACGGAACGAATTCCAGTATTAAGAGAATGACTTGTGTTTAATTACCCTACATACCACACATTTCCTAATTTCTATAATAATTATTTCAAGCAATACTATATAGCTTGTACTAGGTATTGAAGCAATAAGGGAGTCGGCATAACTTTAAGCTTATTTATTTTACAAGTTTATTCGGTAGCAATCTAGCAATTGGCGTTTTACAAGAGTTACATGTCACATTTAATAGATATTGCATGTGATAACGTTACCTTTGGAATGCTCTGTACACTACCTGCTCCTGTTAATAATTAACATAATTCACGCATAAATAAGCCCAATAAATTGACATTCCTTCCACCTGAGTCTGAGCCTGAGCCACTTAAAGTCCAAAAGAGCCTCGACTTTGTCAATTCAGAGATAAGCCAGAAAGAAGTGATTCGATTCGCCCAAATAAGGATTTCAAACATGACAACTGGCAACCCGTCTGTATTAGGTCCTTCAATAATTTAAATTGTAAGTAGATAACCATTATACATGTTAGGTTTTGTGGTTTGGTCCACTCACCTTCCATACCATTTATTTCCAACTACCAGTACTGGATTGTATAACTGTCTACTTTAGGACAACAATTTAATCCGGCTAATTTGCAGTGCATGCTCATTCACTCTGCATATGTATATTGATGCTGGCATTTCACGTATCACATCAAACCCATTTATGGGGCTGCTTTGTCTACAAAGTAAACAATTGGTTGCCGATTGGTTTGATGAAGCTGGGTATCAGTATCAGGACAATATGATCATGTCGATTCAATTTACCGTCAAATCAATGACCACAATACACAACCAGTTTACTACTTAGGCTGTTTTTTTGCAGACGTGCAATTACTCAAGCAGTATATTAACTCACAGTTAAATGAAGGTGCAAGTTGTATTATTTGATTTTCATGTTAATATTACAAGCGAAGCGATGATACAACATAAGAGGCAGAATCAGACACCCAGCCAAACGAAAAATGATTGATAATAATTGATTTGCAAGTGAGGAATACTGTGAATGAGTTGCCGGTTGTAATTTGCACAACGAAGTGGAGTGGCTAGCTATGCTATGATTTGGTTGATAGCACAAATAAAATAAATTAAATTAAACGCATGCAGAATAAGGACTATGCAGACAGGGCTATTTCAGCAGCAGCTTATAGTGAAGTATGTTAACAAGGGATTCATTGGATTGTAAAATTACAAATAAGTTAGCCAAGATCAATTAGTACTTTTATGAATCCTAACCTGGTAATGCCTTCTAATGATTACTACAAGGGAATTAGATGCAGTTTTCTGGTTAGAAAGTAGCAGAATATTATTTACATAATAATTGAGTATTTTTGTCTGCATTAAATGAATTTTATTGTACTTGTTTCTTTTGGATGAACAAGCAAACAGATTTTTTATTGAAGTTACGGAAATACTAAATACGGATTGTGGAGAATTTATGTTGGTGAATATTTTGCAGAGCTGAAACGATGAGCATTAGAGAAATGCAATTCAACTTAGCATAATATTATACATTTTAAAGTTATTTTGGGTTTCAATAAAGGCAACATTAAATTAAAAATAGAGGCAGTTTTTATTAATCTGTATATCGTTTATCATTCGCACTCTACGTTTATCCCGTTCGCCAAAATCGTTGTGCACCTATAGATGTCTGCATCCCAAAACATCACCATCATCAATCCGCAATTATCGCGATAAGATAACTTTAAAATGCAACAACTACGCTACGTACATAAGAAATTAGAGCCAATATACTACACATCGCTTTACAAACACGAGCGAATTAGCATTTTTGCAACCTCATCAAATTAAACGTGCATATTCATAGCTGTCAAGCTGCCTGTTGTTCATTGCTGAGCGTTAATAAGGCAAGTGTGATGATGTAGTGGTGGACAAGTCTCTTTCATAAACCTCGAAAGAATTAAGGCATCCAAAATCTTCTTTATGATGAAGACGTTCACGTTTTTTCATCTAATTTTAAGAATGAGCTGATTCCCAATCATGCATATGAAAATCGTGAAAATTGAATCATAATTAAGTTGAACACTTATTTTGTGTAAGAGTAAAAGCCCAGAATTACTTAGGATGGGATAGTTCTTCGTTAAGTTTGACGCTTTTGCTGTATAAATTTGCCATGTACCGAATTCTTACCGACCTTTATACTTCGTAAACTTTAGCAGCTTTCGGGCTTTTTCTCTCTTTCTGTGCCCACTTAGGTTAGACTAACTTAATTAATACCGAGGCATTTCATGCAGCAGTTCAACCTAAATGTTAGACCTTGTTAATTGTCGTTATATGCTTTTCGGTTTACCATTTACCAACAAAGTAAATCTTAACATCTCTCTCTAAATACCAAAGACCATCTTTAATAGCCAACCTACTGTATGGTATCTCAGTAG
This sequence comes from Hydroisotoma schaefferi, assembly GCA_034682405.1. NCBI lineage: Eukaryota > Metazoa > Arthropoda > Collembola > Entomobryomorpha > Isotomidae > Hydroisotoma > Hydroisotoma schaefferi. Next base: position 6,441 of record JAQFZX010000749.1, read on the forward strand.
TTACAATATAATATACGGCCTGGAAAAACTTTTAATGTGCTTCTGCCGTGAAATAAATTGCATAATCTCCATAATTACATCCATCACAACAAAGGTTTATGTAGCATGAAGTTCTTCCTAAAGGTTTCTGCTACACTACAACTACAGCACAGTTCGCAGCAATCCAATTCAACTTTATAATGTCACGAAAAAGTTTAAGGTTTTAATTTCTGAACAGAAGAGAATGTTCTTGACTCTAGGAGTGGTTTAAAGTTTCTCTCTACGAAAGAAAAAAACTGCTTTAAAATCTCTAAAAGTCATGGGATGGGAAGAACTTCCCTTTATAATGAATTCATCAAGATACAAAGTAAACGAGTCCAAAGTATCAGGTTTCTGAGCGTGGAACCGTAAATTAGAGCTCTTTGGGCTTGACAGGAGAAAAATTATTTAATTGTAATAATATACAATTAAGGCCAGTGATACAACCGAAGGACTGACCTATAATTTACATAACTTTAACTTCATCATGGATAAAAAGGAAAGGTCTTGGTCTTGGTGAGGTGGTTATTTAAGACACGTTCATAACCCTCAAGTTGATCGCATTCTTCTTCCATCCCAATTACCTATTTATCTCTGTCTTTTCCCTATTGTTTAGAGTTAAACTCACTGTCATCAGAATTGAATTAAATTGCTGTCTCCTAGTATACGACGACATAAAGCCCACTTAAAAGACATTATGAGGTTAAATGTTGATGTCACTACAATGTGAAGGAAAGAGTATTAACGAAACCTAAAAAGTTGACAGTAGAACGAGCATTATTGTAACTTGACGACACTCTAAATTCCATCTGTACAGATAGCTAATGATGTAGCGAAGTTGTCGGTTGGTTGTTTTTAGCTTTTGTACGTGCTAAATAATAACATCGGTTGACGGCATTAATTAAATTAGGATGGAAAAGGTCAAGTAGAGTCGTCGTCTAAGTTTAATTAAATAAAAAAAGCGTACAGGTTTTACCAATTTTTATAAAACAGTGTAACTGGACCTACTTGTACTCTCGGAACTCACCAGCAAATGATTTGATTAGCTTTTACTAGTTTACGACATCGTATTTCGTATCAGTTATTTTTCACCTTGTATGTATGTGTGGGTTCGTATCGCAACTTTAACCACTACTACTGAGTAGCTGGATTTCATTTTTCAATGCACGCAAGCAAGCCTTAACCTTACTTTTGGAGTTGATGAGAGGGTGGACAATAGATGTTAATTATAGGACGACCAACAGTGACGGTATTACATGATGTAAGCTTCACTCATTCTTGAACGATAAAAAAAAATAAGGAAAATTAATGTACCGATAGGGCCAGTTAATAATAACCGGTAATTTTGGGCTGCCATCATCGTGGAAAAAGGCCAAACGGCTTAATTGGTAACTGCCTGCTTATGTAAAAAATAAGGATCATTCTTTTGGGTAGCAGGCATAATATTTTTAGTTATTACATTCCGTTTGCCGAAATAATTATACAAGAAAATAGCAAGTTTATGAATTTACAGTAACTGCAATTAATACAAAACACAAGATGTTGAAGTGGAACCTTTATTTAGGATGCTAAATTATGCATGGTATATTTTACAGTGTTCAAAATTTTAAACAGATAAAAATATAAATTCCATAACTGATCATGAAGTGTCTGTCTTGATATGAGAATGAACTCTACCCCTAAATCTAACTCTGCTTTAATATGTGAGTCATGGAAAATAAATAGCTTTGTATGTACCCATCCTTTTTCTACTATCGACTATTACTCCAAGATAAACGCCTAATTGGAAATAAATTATAATGCAAACCAATACCAAGTAAATTGTTATACATTGATGCCACTGCACATATGCTAAGTTCCAAGTCTCTTAATGCAACTCAACCATTGCTAAATCTGTAGTGGAGTTACTTTACTATTGCCATTAGCATTAGTATTTATTTTCACTGTACGGTGGTTGTATTGCTGACAGGGTGCATCTTATCTTATTATTCAATTTTGCAACTTCTCATTTGGCATTCACCTGCTGCTTAACCCAGTTTCGAAATAGCAGTTCATTTAATTGAATAAAAGTATTGATTCATTTCGTACGACAGAGTTAAATTAGATTCAATCGCCGTTTGTATTGAAAGCTTTACAATCTTGAGAACTAGGCTGTTAAACGTGAGAATCCTCTGAACAGAGTGTATATGTGTATTTGTTCTCAAAACTGCACTAATAGTACTTCCATGGCTATGTGCACTTTTTAAAGTATCTTCTATATTATTGCAATTTGTATGAATATCAATAAATCGTATCACAAGCTAAATGAACGAGGGACAAAACTATATGTCCACCTAAAGGTATTTCACTCAGCTAAATGGTTTAGACCATTGGAATTTAAACTTTAATGTACCTTTGCAGTTTGCACCCTTGCCAAGTGAAGGTTTAATGACGATCAAAAGTACTCCTAATCCTAATTGTCTAACTGGCACTACAAACACATCCGCATGATCATCTTCATACATTATTCCTCTTCCCCCTCAAAAGAGGATTTAGTATGTAAATGTATAGAATTTCAGGCCATTTAAAAATTTAGTACTTTTTTCAGTCATTCTTTTAAGTATTTTGGCTTGTGGCCTGTTGTGTTGTGCATAGTATACGAGTAGGAGTCCAATCCAACTTTCTGACTTGGTTTTCTCAGACCCACCCTAATTTATGAAAAATTCTTGCATAATGGCCATTGTCATTGTAGGAACAATGGCTAGAAAATGACACTATGCAATAAGATAAAGATAATATGCATGACCCGTGCCAAAGTCAAAGTCGAGGTACTTTTTACTATTTATGAGAAACAATATTTGCTTCGAATGAAATGAACATCTTCAATGGTTTTAATTCACACTTTTTTCTGGCAGCGCAACATGACTGATGTTTTACTAGCTACTTGGTATGTAATTCTGGTTGAGTGTTCTTTATCACGTTTTGAGGTAAGGTTCTGATAATCAGCTTTATACAACTTTACTTTGCAAAAGCATGTGCAAACTGCGTTGTTGACAACTTAGCCTTACAAATGGAAGAAGTATGCAACAAAAGACCACAAACAGTTCGACTTGACGTGAAGGATATTTTTACTTTTATTTTTTCTGGGAGCCAGTTTACTTTGTTGGTGCTTTCGATCACTGATTGGTTCTGAAAACTTGAAAATTATTTATAAACATAAAAGTTGTATAACAAATCTTATCTGTTAATCGCTCTTTATTCGCATGTTTTATGGTCCAATTTCGTTGAGCAAGTTAGAGGTTTAGTGAGCAGATTGAGGCAACTGATATTGGTTTTATTTGATAATAGAAGCAACCCGATGATAAACTTAAAATTTAAGCTACAACTTTCAAGCCTGTAATCATGAAGAAAGATCGATAAAAATATGGTGTAATAAAAAGCCCTATTATTACCGAGATTTCAAGGAGCTTTATATTTTAGGGGAAGGCAAATATTGCTAGATTACAATCAGTTGAAGTACATTACAGAGTGAATGGGGATCGTTGCTGAGGTTTGGGGACTCTTGAAGTATACACAACTTTTAAAAAACTCCTTGGCTTTGTCTTAAGCACCTATTCAATGTTTAAAAATAGCCTGATTGATACCAAAGAAGGAGTACAACTTGAGGAATTCAATTAAAAAGGCAAAAGTGAGAGTCTTCTTTTAATTCCCCGTAAGCTTGAAAGTGATCATATTACGTGAAACGTATAACGAATGTATTATTTTAAAGTGTAAGTTTAACACTTACAAACGCTTTATTATATAAAGGAACCTCCGCTTTCTTTAATTAAAGTGGACATTGTTTATCTATCAGCAATAGTTAGTTATTGAAGTTACAGACTTTGCATTTACATTGGTAAAAAAAGGTGTTGAGTTACGAAGAGTTGTTAATAAACAAATGGCTTACAAGTCATCTACTGACAGTTTTACCCAAGTTTGACAGAGCATGAATTTAATTTCAAGAAGTTTCACTTTTTATTGAAACTTTAGTAATTAATTTATAAAAAGCCAAGTAAGGGAAGAATCATGTAAATTACTCTAGTATGTCTGTGGGTTAAAAGTTGGTACATAGATCGAGACATGCAAATTATTACAAATGAATAAGAGTTGTGAAGACAAAAGGAAGGAAATGTGTATTAGTTTCTAGAGCTATTAAAATCTGCTAGTACAACCCGATTAATTTGTATTCCTACTTCCTGTCTTTTAATGCTTTTTGTCTTCTTGACTTTATCTGTTTTGTTCGCCGAGTTTACGATAATTAATGATGGTAAGAAATTCAAGATTTTATTACTCGAAAGTTCTTTTCTACGTGCAGAAGTTTCCCAGCATTCATTTTCCCGTTTATTATTTTTGATAATTTGTAAGTTGCTTCTCGCTCAGTCAGTTAGTGATACATGACTTCTGAATATAATCATTAGATATTTCAGTTATGATATTGATAGCTATAATCAACAGGAATTGGCCTAATAAATGTCTTAAAATCTTACTCTACTTTTCAGTATGTACTCTCTTTTACCTAATATTCCTGCATTTGAAACCCATCAGAAAAGTAAATCATTTAATGCAGCTAAATTTATAAGCATCACGATAGTTTCTGTAATTTAAAGGCACAAAATCTGATTTTCTCCGATTTAAACCTGTTTTATTACTCACAACATAAACCCTTGAGAATGTATATTAATCTCTTTCCTCCCAAATGTAAGTTAGTCATTGTTTTTTGCCAGTTTCTGTTCTAAAGCCCTTAAGACTTTACTTAGCTTTGCCGACATAATGAAAGTCAGCGTCAGTCACTTATCTAATAACCTCTCTTATATTTTTTACTGTCAGTTTCATATTGCCATATTTGCCGTGTTCGCTAGTTTGCCTTCATATGACACAAACTTGTGCATGCTTTCCCATCCCTAGGGGACCGTCAAGAAATGACAAAATCCAATCAAACCTCTATTCCATCCAACAAAGTCTATCTGTAACTTCCTGTCAGTCGGTGGAGTGCCAAGCAACAAATCTCATCTCCTTTCTCAGGGCAAGTATTACGGTGACGGTGTAATAATAACTAAAACTAACCAGAAATAAATATATCTCAGCGAAATAAAAATAATATAATAAGAACTTCTAGAAAGGAAAAGGAGATGAGTTGTAAAAAAAGTAATCACATTTTTCCACCAACCCACACACTTTATCACTCCCATTTCTCACAGGGGAAAGCAGCTCCAAAAAATCTTAACTTTGTTCTTTCTTTTACCATTTATATCGTTTTTTTTCTAAAATAGTAAACCAAGAGACCTGTTAACTTATCGTTGTCATATCATATTCGTAAGACTGCCGACCTCCAACTTTGTTCTCAATTGAGTGACTTATCCTCAGACTTTTGCAGCAAAGGCTGCCATTCCGAATGATATAACACATAATGGGAACTTGATGCTGATCTTGAGTGTGCTGACGTAGAGTAGTGTAATTTAATTCATACCCTACATTCATTCCATTCCAAAGCTTTGATAGATTTGGCAATTCAAATAGATAAAAAGAATTGCCATATTTAGTTGGAAAACATGTAGTAATATTACTTTCACTCATGAAAAAATTTATCTGCTTATTGCCAGGGCCAAAAGCCATGGGCGTCGATTAAGCAAGATTTTATGCAACAAATATTGATAATAGCTCAGAACTTCATGTTTAAGTATCAATGTTTTTTATCTTCAAAGGCTGCAAGCTTGTGGAAAGTGTGCAAAGCTGAATTAATTTACAACCAATAAAGCAAAATAGTCTTGTGAGAAGTACATGAATAAAGTATGATGGTGAAGTTTTCTTTGATCTAGTTTTGAATACTTAAATAGTGTTCGAACAGGACAGGTAGAGAGGTTATGTTCACAATAATAGGAAGTAATATTCGATCGAACGCAGAAATTTAATTCGGAACATTCAGTAGGTTCTTGTAATTCTCCTACGCTAAAGTCTTAGAAATCGGAGGTAAATTGAGAAGCGCAAGGTTATATTGCATGTCATGAATGACTCTAGTGTTAGGCCAGAGAAAGCATTTACTCAGATGTCAGATGGAATTCTGTTCACTCAGAATTATCTGACAATTTGCTCTGTACTTTAACATGAAAAGAAGGCGACATTGGAAAAAATCTTGAGTAAAGTTTTTAATTAAGATTTAAATTGAAGACGATTTCAATTTAAAACGCCGTTTCGGTGGTATGGGCCAAAATTTCGGATCTAATGTTCCCTTCTTCCTTCTACTAAATGAAGAGTAGAGTTACATAATATGTTCAATTTGAAACCAAAACTTTGAAAATACAAATTATAGTCTTAGCTCTACCTTTGACTACAGCAAAGCTTTCACTACACACAGGCTTCGAAATGATAATAAGTTGCAAAGTTGGCTCTGTACCAGACTAAACTGTTCAAATGACACATGCTTATGACATTTCTCATTTTTCAATAAAACTTACCGTATTTGTCAAAATCAACAATGCAAGCCCAAACTCGTTAAACTGCTTTGCATTTATGGGCTCGTTTTTGTCGTGCAAATACATGCAATTGGAAACACTACCAAACCATAATGCCTTTTCTAAAACGATGCGACCGGAATGACAAATCATAGTAGCATTGGTAAAGCATTAAACTCGTGTGACATAAAAGCAAACTTGTGCTGTTCATACTACACTACAACAATTACTTCTGACTAATTAGGCGGTTTCAATAACCGAATTATAGAATCGTCCTTTGTAATAGAAAACAGAAGCAGTATTAGTAATTACGATGCAATTGTAGTATTCACGGTGGGTAAATAGTTTAATTTACTATGGGTATTCTTTAAGGCTGTACCCTTTGCAATCTGTGCTATACTATAAATGCTGCAGTTTCCAAATGGCAACCTTCAATCTTCAAAACTGACCTTAACAAATTATTGAGTAAAATATGATCGATTGCTTGTTTTTAGAAAATCTATAATCCGTCCTGGTGTCCTATTTCTAATTTACACAGGCTAATAACTAAACATTTCCTTGTCCACTTTCTACATTTCACACCTCTGAAAATTCTCATACAACTTAACTTAGTATTCCACTAAAATTTACATCGTCGAATGTGAGTTAAAACGACTTTCATCAACAGTTCATAAGGTTTCCACAGTCCTTCGAGCTATCACAAGTGATCCATACTTTTGCGCAGCATAGGGCACACAAAAATATAGAAAGACACGCGTCTTTAAGGAAGGTCGAGTAAATGCATTTTGCATTCAGTAATTGATTTCCAATAGGGCATGACACCGTACCCGTTCCATTTGTCGACTCTTGAGTGTCATTTTCAAAGTATTACCCTTATTGCATGATACATAACGGTTGATGTTGATAGTGACGTGGTGTTGAAATGCAATATGCAATTTAATAATTTATTACTTCAGTCCCTCGGTTTCTTCTAGTTTTCTGTCCAACTCAAATTGAATTTCTCTTTTTCTGTGCTCTTCAATGTTCCATGCACGATAGTTTATCACTTTTCCTAATAAGGTTTACAAAGACCGACAGTAGAAGTATTTATTATGTTCCTGACTTTGAACGAAAGTTGACAAGCGTCGCTCTGTATTGTAATATAGATCGATTAAATTTTTCAAGACTGAGGTGAAATTGCCTACTGTATATACTCTAATAGTGCCCCCTCTCGAATAGCATCCCCCCTTTCAAGTTCGAAACAATTTAATAGTTTCCCCTCACGAATAGTTTCCCCTCAAGAATAGTTTCTCCCTCAAACAGGCCAAAAATGTATTAGTGTCCCGGGACACTATTCGGAGTATAGACAGCATATAGAATTTAATGGTTTTTCACTTAGTCGATAAAAGTTTGCTCATTCTATCTGAATCAATATTTTCTAAACAGCCAACATTAACCCATTGCCTGCCATATACCTTTTTACCTGTACTATTATTAACTTAATTTCCAAGCATTGCCCAAATAAGCCAATTTAGGGAGGAATTCCCAAAAAATTAAATGAAATGAAGCATAGCAAGCACTAACAAACCTAGAGTTATGCAAGAAAGTACTCGCTAACTCGCAATAGACACACTGCAATTGGCACAATAAACTCTCTCCCTATATTTTTCTCTTGTTAAAAAGGTATTGGCTGCCGTACAAATATTACCTAAATTACGAAGGTTGATATTATTCACGAAGGTTTAAAATGTCAAATTATTCTGTAATCAAAATCAAGGTCTTCTTATCATCCCCTAAATTCAGGGTATACAGAAAGAAGAAATCAATCGTACCTTCAACCTTCAGTAGAAAATGAAACATTTATCATGTCAAGTAAGCGATGCGGTACAGCCTGCCTGCCACTGAGCCTCATATCATCGCTTTGCACTTTCCTAGTCATTATTTGACTGTGTCGCCTTTTTATTCATTCAGAAGTTCATTTAAAATTAATCTCCTATCCTGGAATGAAAAGCGGACAACCGATGCTGATATGTGCTCCAACTTCACTACAGTTCACTTTATGAAGGAGAAATAAATTCAACTACAAATGCTAGCTTAAGACCGGTCGCCGGTGGGATATTATATTAGTAATATTGGTAGTTAAAGTAAGGAATGAGGGTATCATTTGTTTACTCAGTTCAACCTGAACTCCAACCGACCAGGGTAAAAGCTCTTAGAAGAATTTCCAACGACTTGTCTCAAGAATTCAGAACTTGTTGACAGGCTCTTTTGCAAAGAAGTTTTAACTTTTTCTCCTGTCAAAACCACTGACTGCTCTTAAGTACTTTTCATTACTTGTCACGGTCAGTGTTAAAGCTTGCTAATGTACAGTTAAAATACAGGCGTTTATCTTAATTCGGCTCGGCTGCCGGATTTATGGCAAATAACCTAGCATCGGCAAATAAGTTCTGGTAAAGATTTTTGCAAGCTTCAGATCTGGGCTTGAAGATATTAAAAAGTAAGTTAAAGTGCAAAGTCAATTTTAGAAAAATAATGGTAGAATAAGTAGGATATTTTTATTTCAACGCACGCAATATCAACTATTTCGTCAGGATACTAAAAGTTCTCTTTTAGTTTGAAGTATTGAACGTTTGAGAGTCAACAGAGAAACTAAACTTCTTACAAAATTGTAGGGCAAAACCTAAACTAAACCTCTTCTCAAACCCTTTAAAATATAAGCATACCATCAGAAACAGTCACTGGTAAATTAAATCTTTCCACCCGAAACATGAGTTAACTAGACCTCCAGGGAAGCTAGCCAGCTCCCCAAATATTATAATATAACCCTGTCCCTAGTTTCCCCATTCTTCTTACATGTTTCCCCCAGTCACCTTACTTCCCCACTACCTCCTCCCCCGCTCTCCCCTTTTCAGTTTCCCTGTTCCCTCTATCACCGGCCTCAGTCAGTCCGTCCCCAGTTACTCCTTCCTCTCGTCTCCCTTCATTAGTTGCCTCTTCTCCAGTTCCCCCGCCCTCAGTTTCTCCTACCTCTCCCCCTCTCAAGTTTCAACATATATCAGAAGCTTCCTCCTTCCCCTCCCCCTAAAGTTTCAAATTATAGCAGATGCTTACCCCTTCTCCCTCCCCCATACCAAGTTTCAACATATAGCAGAAGCTTCCTCCTTCTCCATCCCCCCTCTTAAGTTTCAACATGCATTAGAAGCTTCCCCCGTCCCTCTTCTTCCTCATAAGTAAGCTTCCTCTTTCTCCCGTCCGCTCCCCCCCAGTGATGGCTTCTGTTTCTCGAAACATTTAAGGATTCTGTTAAAACCTGTGATGGCGTTCCTAGTTGGAAGCCATCTGAACTTAAAATTTCAAAACACTCTTGTTTGAGCAGGATATTTGGATATGGGATAAGGGTCATAATACAGGTCCCCAGAGGATGACCATATGTAATAGAAAAGGTCAGTACGGGATATGTACACATTTCAACATATGTGCGATGGTGTCCGTCCCCGTTTTAGTTACGTTCATACTGAAATAGATATCAATGCTTTTCTGGAGGTCTAGTTTCAACATATGTGAGATAGTGTACGATACTGCCCTGTACCTACCGGGCTAGATACTGTAGCGCATGCGTACTGTGATATGATCAGTTTATTTGCGATTAATCAGTGTTGATTGATTTGATTTGGTTTTAAACAGCCTATGTCACCCACAGGCTAATTACCTACATTTTTAGACTAATTTCATGAATTTCTACCCAGCGAAGTAGGAGTTTACTGCAGTCAAAGTAAAGAGAACGGCTCTAAAAAGTTACGGAGACTCGTCTTTAGTAAAAGTGATAATAATACTCAGTTGTAATTGGCAATAGGTGGTTATTAAGCCAGTATTAGCATAGCAAGATTTTTCAGACTTGTTAAATCCCAGTAAGTAGTTGTACCAAAACATCATCGTGCTCATCTTGATTTCTTGAATGACCATATTCTCTTGAATAAAGGCTGAATGTAGAATCAGTTGTGTCACGATTCACGATTATAACGCTTTAATTTATGTGTTATTTCATCTACAAAATTATCTCAACCAGGTTGTACGGCATTCCACCTGCAACTGCGACCATTTGCTTCATGATTGGCCTATTATTGTCTATGTCTTGCCTTCACCAACCTTATCTGGTTACGAAGACTATTTTTCCTACCTATAGTACCCAAAGTTCTCACAGATCTTTTTGCTCCGGTTCCCCATAAAAACTTTGTCGCCGTCTTTGCTCTTTATGCTAGATACGGATAGGTACTTTGACATTGCACAATCGAGCACTATTATTACTCCTATGCGTATTCTGAAATCGTACGATAACCAGTCTTTTTGTAGTTACTTCGGCTTGGCTCGTTTGTATTTGATTAAAGAGCGTGAAGCAGGAGGGAAATAGGGAACTGTTTTTGCTCAAACTCTACCATTGCTTTCCTGATTCAACCAACCGTTAACACTTTGACTTCCAGATGCTTCAGAAGAAGTTTCTCTTCGGTGATCATGATCATCTTCCCTAAATCCAATTCCATTTTATTCTCCCTCGTTCTTAGCATATCTTTAAAAGCAAAGCAAAAAACAATAAGCAGCGGTACTCCACGTTGTTGGTAGCAGTCAGGTCTGCATTTACAAGATAATTCTATAATCTGTTTTGTCACGTTTTAACTCAAGCTTAAAAATAAAGAAATGCACGAAAAATCACAAGTCTTGTAGAAAAGCTGTAGGGTTTCTAGCTTCTTAGTATGAGTAAATTGGTACTCCTCCCAAGTTGTAAGATGAGATTAGATGAGCGAGAAGTAATCGTGGGTGTTATTGTTAGGAATAGTTATTATAAAAACATGTTCCTATTGTGGTACTAAAGATTGTGTTATTACATGCTAGGTAAAGCCTAAAATCAACCCCGAAAACAAAACAAAATCTAGGCAACAATATCAATAAATAGCTAGGTGTGGCTGGTTAATCAATAATTGATTTCTGATCCGGTTCAATAAGCCCATAACGTTTTAAAGATGAATGCTCGTAAAATCACAGCTTGCTTCAATAGCGGTAGGATTTTTAAAGATTAACGGTAAAATATCAGGTTTCCTAGTTTTTGGTATTTAGACCGAACGTGAGTTTTAATCAATGAATTTAGGTAAAATATAACGCCTGCATGTATGCAACAACAAAGCCTGAAGCAGTTCGTTAGAAGATTATATGTACTTTGGGGGCAGGGTGAAGGGAAAGACAATTTATTTATTGAGATTCTGTATGATAGTTTAATTAGCATTTTGAGTAAAACCGATAAAGTCCAACTGGTTTTGATTAGTTCACTCCTTGACTAATATTAATTTACCGGTACTTCAGTGCATTAAACCAAAGATGCGAAATAAATGTGCATGTTGTACAACACCTGAATACCACTAACCACGCGGTTTGTTCTGTTCTATTCATGTTTTAAGGTTAAAGGTAACTGCAAAAACAAAAGATCAATTTATGCATGTCTGCGCTGATTAAATCCGAATAAATTAATTGTTCGCATAGTTTAGTGATTAACTATTGTTTAAATCTCTTTTCAATGCTATCCCTCAGCTTGTAAAGTTAAAAACAGGAATATACAAATATACTGTATTAATTTCAGCACTTAAATGTTAGGTTCAAACGTTTGCCAAATGATGCCTCATTTTTGCCAGCTCCAACCCTGTAAATGACCCGAAGCTTGTCTGTTTATCTTGGCATCCTTAAACTTTTAAAAGTATAATTCACCGAGTTTATGGTCAATCCTTTAGTTTAGTTGAATAAAACTTACCAGTATTTACAACACTGGGTTGGCCACTATTTGACTATGTCCTTGTAAAACTACGAGCTAAACTACCACACTGCTGGTTGTTTTAATCTGATTAAATTACTGACTGTGGGTAATCTATTTTAAAAACAATGCAAAAGCATACTGTAAGCGTGCATGGTTTTATCTATCCTTGCATTTATCCTTGCATTACAAATTTATCGTCCAATCCATGAATCCGGTTTAGAACCTCAAAATAATAATGAACGAGCAACCCTTGCAAACGTGGACAATTATTTATGTCCTACACTTTTGCAACGTTGTCTACAAAACTGTACATTTACTTACACAAAGGCCACGATTTTAGTAGTGCTTATCAAAGCAAATATGATAGGATAGCCAGGTTGTAGATGTCCTTTTATTATAATACTGGCACCATAAATACTCCCACGACCTTGTTTATTTGCACTATGCAGTGGCTGTTCACCTACACAAGGTGCCGTATTTGATTTTCACATTTCATGAATTATTTTAGTCAACTTAGTCCAGCCTTGACTTACCAAAAGGGAAATACAAATAAGGATAATATCTATCCAAAGATAGGTTTAATGAGCATCTTTGTTTGTCCATTCGTTTTATCCAATTACTTCCGTATTATCTCGAAATAAATCACACACTACAGTGCATGTCATAATTCCTACTGTTGTCTGTTGTCAAAAGGATATCTTATCTGTAGAAGCGGAATTGCATGTGTAAACTAAAACCACCTATTGTACTAAAGAGCTAATAATCCATCTTTCTATTTCAGATTACTGACAACTCCAAAAGAAAGATCTTCCTCAGGCGAAAAAAACTGTGGATAATCCATCTTGAACAGTACATCCGGACTCAACACAAAGAATCGTCCTTTTATCTGCACAAAATAAATGAAAAACTACATCTTGTCATCCTTCCACAAAAAGACTGTAAATTCCTAGTGCCTATTTAGTACACATCAAACCTTGTACCAACACAGCAGTATCAACCATAACGTACCATTTGTCCGTGTAGGATACAAAAGATACGCATCCAACGATCCGAAGATTATGCACGAGCCAATAAGTCTAAAACTTGTAAAAGTGGACAACAAAATAAGCTAACACAATTCCATTTTATTGCCGTTATGCTAGGTTCCCTAATCCATTTTCGCCCATGTGAAATCCTAAATTGACAGCAAGTCTTTCACTTCTACAAAACTACAGCTACAAACAAGCTAAAGGAATCTGTTCTCTGCAGCATAACACTAACACTTACTTTAGGAATGCATGCGTGGGAACGTGCTTTGCCCGATCTGTCTTAGTTTTTCGCAGAACAAAAAGTCCATAAAAATCCGGCTTTTTAGCCCGCACCAGTGACTGAGAGAATATATATTAATCCACCACCATAGCAGCACCACCCTCACGTCCTGCATAACATAACCAAAAAAAACATTCTGCCATACCACAGTAAAAATACTATGCATGCATGTCAATTAATCCATCCTGACAGACTGGGGAATAATGTGCGAAAAACGCCTACAGAGATGATCGAGAGATAATTTCGTGCAATCTCATTCAATCTTCTTTTTTTACTTTTTTCTGCATCGCTAGCCAGATTTGCAGTCGTTTGTTATAACAATATTCTCACAGTCCTAGTCGTAGTTGTTGAAGTGTTTGAGTGATGAGGATGAGCTGATCTTGGTAAGAAGAGTAAAGTAAACACTTCCACGGTTACTACTCAATCAGTAGAACCCCTAATTGGGTGGGATGAGCCAATTCTACGGAAAAGCCAGTAAAGAATCCTTCCCCTTGTATATCCGGAAAAAAGCCATGCAATCTGGATTAAGTGAACAAACTCTTTCCCATCAGTTGACGGACAGCTAGACAAAAAATTATTAAACTATAACTATAACGGAATCGCAAAACGTTGGTTTTAGTTTTTGTTGCTCTAAGCAAATACATTGTAGTACTTCTAGTTGCTTGGCCTGCCTTCGGATTAAAAAAGGCTTTCTTGAAAGCACACGAAATATCATCGGCAGCAGCAGCTTTTTCTCAGAATCATCACCCTTATCATTACATAAGTCTACTCCTTCGTCACTTATCCCTCGTCTGTTTAAGAAGGTTTCAAGTAAAGGAAAAAGGAGCTGGAGAAAGCCCAGTTCTGAAACTGCCCCACAGCAATCTTCTGCTACTGGCCCCAGTAGTAGTGGATCTTCTGACTTGGGAAGCACTGGAAGTGAAGAGATCTTCAGTATCGGAGGTGGACCCACGAGGGATATCGTAGATTTTAAAGGAATACGGAAACCATTATTTCAAGTGCGACGCATTTTCCCCCCATTGACTGCAAAAGAACTTGACAAAAGTTGTGGTCGTGACTTTGTTCAGACTTCAATAGTCCAGGAAGCGGTTGAAGGGGGCTTCCTCTGGAGTGGACTAAAAAACAGATCATCCTCACCGGAACTGACGGGCTCTTCGCCAAAAGTAAATTTTTTCGGTAGGAATCTACCCGGTAGGAAAGTAGGTTCTACCCGGGAGTGCGAAGCAGAGCAGATTATCAGTCACAATTTAGAAGGCTTAGGGGAAGGTGGTAGGAAGAGGCACCTTCTTGGCTCACTGTTTCCATTTGCGTCTACTACTACTACGAATGATACTGCCGCTTCTTCCAATACTTCAAGGAAAGAGGCTAATAATAAGTCTTTACTGAGCAGATCCTCATCCCCTTTCTCAGGATTTTTCAAAAAATCCATTAAGAAATTAAATAGTACACTATCCCAGTGTTCTCCGGCCATTAGGCTTCCGTTGCAAATCTTATCATTGTCTTTGGGCGGAAGAGAGAACAAAATAAAAATGGATCACGAAGACTTAATTTCCGAGCTACCACAAATTGAAAAGCTGAGCAATCAAGAAAGGCTACGGCTGGCCCATAAACGGCGGATGATCCAGTTGAGAAAGTTTCAACAGTATGATAAAGAAATTACAAGTAGAAAAAGCAAGTTTGGTGGGGGCAACGCTGAGCTGAGAAAGTCCGGAGGTAAAGGGTTATCGAATGGTAAACCTCCGGGTGGTAAGCGAATTCGGTTTCGAAACAGTATCATGCTTCTTGAGGCTGCTGGAAGGAATGATGTCGAGGAAGGTATGTCTCTAGGTAGTGACACTCTCTGCACTACTCATGCAGATTTTCTATCTCTGAATGTTTCTACTTTTTTTTTACCCTTCCTTAATCTATTCCTTGTATTCGTCGTTATTTCTTAAGTCAGTAGTGCAAGTACAAACGACTAGGGCCCCGACACGTATTAGATACGCGACACATGGATTTAGTAGGAATCTTGACACAGTAAACTTACCCACTAATCATAAGAGAAGTGTTAGAGTTTCTTACAAGAAATGAAAAAAGACAGCCAAGGGAGTAGTAGAAGTGGAGTATGAATGACTTTGACTTTAGCCAGCCAGATATTGTCGGGTTGATAAATGCTGTGAATCGGGATGTGCTTGTTGATCTTAGGGATATTAATACCTAAGAGTTGAAGATGCATAACATAAAAACGGCAAGGTGCGTATTTTCTGCCTTCCTGATAAAAACCAGCATACTTGAGGGAACAGTCAGACTTTCTTATTATTGCCTGTGTAGATTGATGATGGAAGACGTGACTTGAGAATGTATTGTGATTGCTCTGTAACATACACCGAATTCCTCTCGTTTATCGTGATTTAATTCAAGTTATAAAGAAACGCTTAACTTTCAACGTGGATTAAATGTGCTTAGGAAGTTATTTTGCATTAAAGCGTTCTAAGGAATTCTTATTTATGTATTTGGAAGGAGAAAGCTCAGAAAGTAAATGTATGATAATGTATTCCCATCAATCATTACCCTTCTTGTTTACCTTTCACTTCCAGTCCAGTTGTATTTTTGACTTGTTCTACTTCACACGAATAATAAAGCGTCAGAGTCAGCAGTCAGCATATGCTATAATTCATAAAAAGCTGGAGATCAAAATCAATAGTTTATTATTTGTTGCGTAGGCCAATTTTATTACACCTTGGCTCGATAAAAGAAAACAATACAAGATGAATGCTAGAAGTTAGTCTCAAGAAAGGTTGGTACACTTAATGCCAAAAGGCTATAAAGAAGCTGTAAATATTATCATTATCTTGAATAAAGATTTTGGATATTACGGGCTACCAATTTCCGTCCAATCCCTTCTGTTACCTTAGGTAGGTTACTCCTCGTAAGTCTTTGCAACATGAAGGGCAGCAGATGCTAGTAATAATATTTAGATGGAAAAATAAATTTTACCTCTCTTCTGACAGAAAAAATAGACCATAATTCTTTCTCCGTCCCTAGAGGTAATAATGGCAAATACTGGCGTCGATCATACCATATAGACCCTGTAACAATGCATACACACCTGCCGATACGTAAGCAGTCCTTCTAGGTTCGGATAGTCTCCTTGAAGTAGAATCCTTTCAATTTCCAACAACCAAACTCCATAAAATGATTATTGCCATCTAAAAGATACATTGCTTTTAATATAAAATCATCCATCGAGAAAAAAGTAAAGCGCAACGAAGCCTAAAAAGTCCAATCCAATCCAGTGCAAAGCAAACTCAAGTCTTGAGTCTTGGCTACCTACGCAAAATAATAGGGAACCATCCCCTACACTACGATTTAGAACCCAATGCTTTCTCCGTTCAAGAAAGGAAAAGTTAAGCTTGAGAAAGATCACACCCAGTGGAACCTCCCTGCCCCTCCTTTAGCTATTGAAACTTTCTATTTCAAAAAGTTCTTAACCTAGTTTTATTCTCACCCACTCGGTACTATCACACATTTAGATGGGTAACTATGGACTAGTTCTCCAAATTAAATTGGAGATTGAGAACGACAGTGATAACTCTCAGGAGGGGTTCTTTAATATATTCGGTTTATAATAAATCCCCACTTGGAAGATATTACCCTTCAATCCACTATTCACTGTTGTGTATTTTGATTTAAAGTTTTCCAAATACGCCCAACTACTCAATCTATTCCTTTTCCGGTCTTTATTCTTCCCTTTCAGTTAGTGAAGAGTCGGTTGAACTTTGTCAGGATTTCCAATCAGAAAAGCAAACAAGCCAGTCTAACTTTACATACGAAATTTGATCTTCATAAGGAATGTAGGAGTAGGATGAAGTAAATAAAACTTACACAAAAATGCTTTTGCTACTTAAATTGAGTTTAAATGTAAACTCGTCTACTTATTAACAAAGCTAGGACATGAAAGCTAAGGATTATGTGATTTTGTTGAAAATGCTGCGAGATTGTGACTAAATCTAAGTATCTACTATAGTCTAAATCTGTGGTTGGTACTAACGATTCTATCTATAGGTTTTGCAAGCCTAACTTCCGCCCCTGGCTTAGCTGTCAGAAAAGGCAAATTAACTTTTATGTTCATTTCATAAATCCTCTTTGCTGGCATAATTTTCGTTTAAACTTATAAATATAAAAAATACATTAATTTACATTCCAGTTCCATTGATTTCAGTTTCAGTTGAATCTGTTTCGGAAAGAAATATTTTATTTTATGCTACGTAATTGGCAGTAAAATCCAAAGCTCCGGGCTTTTTACCCGTTATTCTATCATATATCCTATATATTTTCAGGTAATTGTTCGGAGAAAGCAAACCGAATTTAACAGCAAAATTTCAATTTAAAAGGGACAGTGCATATAATATTTTTTACCATCTGATAAATGGATGAGCCTAGCCTGCAACAAGCACATCTCATTTCCTTTTATTTTATTCGATAATGGAATCACCTACCTACCTTACGACATGACATGACCCTATATGCTATAAAACTGTAAGTTTACATCTTACTTTCCTCGGAGAAAGTTTTGTGAAGGGATCGGTAGGAGGTACCCAATATTTTTTTAATGTAATGGGGAAGCAAGAATCCACTAAAGTGTCTACAAACACGGAAAGCTCCATCCATTTCGTTTACGATCCTATCTCTGCTAACCAAACCTATTATAAAATTCCTAATGTTGATTCACAAAAATTCTCCCTGCCAATTAATTTCTGTAAATTACTTTTCACTCATCTAATATTAAATCCTAACCTCCCATTCTTTCCTCGAACTTAAAAAAGTTTTTTCACGCTTAACTTCGAATTACTTGTAGTCCACTTATAGGCTTCATGTTACTTCTGTTCTGTCGACCTTCCTTCTTCCGCGTGAATTAATAACTTTTAATGTATGAATTTACTCTGATTTACTTGAGTGGGAGCTGGCTAAAGGTACGCAGTTCCAGATCCATTAAACAAACACAGTTTCCCATGGAAAAAGAAGTTTATGTTTAAGTTTTGTCCTTGCCTATCTGTTTTCTGCGTTCTTGTAACTTTATTCTGTTTTTTCTTACCCTTCCCTTCGTATTATTTCCCTTTTGTCAGAGACTAATTTTTTTCCCTGTTGGGGTTCTCTATTTTTAGTACGGAAGTTATTGAGTTCTGGTGTCTCCCCTGATGTCTGCAATGAAGATGGTCTCACCGCCCTCCATCAGGTTAGAACTTCCAACTTTTCTTAACTACCTTAGTTTAACTTTAATACGAACTTGGAGAAAAATGTCAAATTTAACTCGATGAAAGCATAGACGCTTCAATCCTCGGTAGGTACTGAACTTTGGTGTTTTGTATGGAAATAGTGTACCAAAGTTACTTAATATAACATAATCTGTGGTTTGGTATGTTCTGTTATATTTAAAGGCATACAAGATGAGATGATTGTAGTGGAAAAAAGTGGTTTGAAAAACCGAGATTGCAATAAGATTAGTGTCAGTCAGCAAACATGGAAATGGCAATGGATGAGGCTTATTTTTCTCACACACAGGTTGTTAAATAATCTCCGCCGGCAGCAATAGTGTTGTCAGGCATTAGAAGTTGTGTTCCAAAATAACCATACTACACGTAAGTTTAGGATTTACTACGTAAACTAAGAACGAACATACCTGAACGATAGTATGGATAACATAAGACTCTTCACTGATATAGATCGTTAGCTTCCATTCAACCATTTATTCAGAAATGAAAGAGTCTTTTATTCTCTTTTTATTATGGTGAATTAGACCATTTGCTTGTTTCCCATACATAAAATAAAATACAGATAAACTCCCAGTCTTAACTTTTCTCTGATTTTCAAGTTGAAGTAGGTAGCTCAAACCGCAACGATCTGAGTGAGAGGATGACAGTTTTGGTATATACGCTTGTCGAGGGAATAAGCATTAAATTAGAGTATCGCACCACATCGAGCATGACAGATTATTTACGACGATGGACTGGTTTTGAAATAAAAATGTGACTTCTACAAGGCTGTTTGTATGATCGTTCAATTTGGCTAATTTTGAAAGCTATGAATTTCCCAATAGGTGCTAAAATCTCGACTGAAATTGACTGATTCAAGAAAGTGATTTCTATAGTCAATGTAGTTCTTAGGTTAGCGTGGAAATGAGATTAAAATTCAATCAGCTGAATTCTGCAAACAAACTGCAAATGCGTTAAAAAATAAATTCCGTGAAAAATGTTCATGCTATTGAATATATTGAGGAAATGATGGAAGTACTTATTGATACTTGCTTTTATAAATAAACTCCTCCGTTGACTTGACGGTCTTCCTGAATTTTATTGAATTAATGCTTCATCAATGTTTCCTGAAATTTTCAAAATTGTTCAGCATTCAGGAAGAGTTTCCTATGGAGAACATTTCTGTTCCGAGAATTGATCAGAATTGCTCTGTATGAAATAGTTAGAATCAAACCTCTGACAAAATGCTAAAAGTTAAACGCTTTCTTAACTATTTTTCGTGAGATACTCTTTTTGCAAGTGCAAATCTCGACTGATTTCATATGCTAGTTCACATCACATACTTGCTTGGATTTTGTACCACAAGGATGAGAATTTCTAAGGCTAAATATACAATATCAGCAATATAATATGGAAATATTTTCATTGATTTTTACAACGATTTTTCATTCAAATGATACTTTGTGAAGTTAGAACCTTTTCCATCAAAAAACCCAACAGCTTGCTTTTGAAGATTTTCATACATTACCACATTTGGCTTAAAATTTGAAATTGCAGTCAGACTTTATTATGACCTTCCACTTTCATGACACGTCATAACTTATTCGTAGTCTGAATTCTGAAATTGAATTCCTCGTTTTATCTCCAGGCTTAGGGCAATTTCTAAAGACTGGAAACGAAAATTTGCTGGAAACTAAAGTCTTTATTGTAAGGTCGACTGATGAATTGCGCCTTCCATTTCACCAGTTCCATTCCAAACTGAAAGTAAAGCAAGAATTTACAAGTAAAGTCTTGCTGACTTGACTGACTTCTTCAAGTCAGCGAAGTAAAAAGCAATTTACGAATCATTCCAGTCCACGCCAGTCTCACTCTGAAAACGAGTAAAAATCGGAAGACAATAGATGTTGAATTGCCACATTGTAATTTCGTTGATTTATAAATAAGTACAAGCTATTCCCAAAATCTCTCGTGGTAGAAACAAGTTCCCTGAAGTTGAGCAGTATAAAAAGTATTCCATGAATTGCTTCCCTTCCAGATCCAGACCACCAATTGAACCAAGATCACCATTGAAATTCGTTTTTAGTATAAACGAGAGGCATCCGTTGCTGTCTAACTACTTGAAAATTAATTAAAAGCCCCTTAGGCTCCCAAAACAAAGTCGACTAATAAATCAAGCAAACACTACTTTACTATGTTAACTTACACCTCTACTTCTACCATTGCCCAAGCCCATATCTCTAAGTATACAAACAGGGATTGAACTTTCTTAACTCTTTCCCATATCATCTAAATGCCATCAAGGTAACGTCAGGGTTAAGGACGGGAAATACCTTATAAAACATTCTAGTCACCCGGACTAGAGAAAGCCGTGGAAACGTCGTAAAAAGTAGCAGGTTCCACTCCAGTTTCCGCTCTAGCTACGGGAGAAAGCTGCTAATATCTAAACCTCCAAAAATGTCTGAAATTCCTTTACAGTAAAACAGCGTATTCTGAGTTGATAGGAAAAGTTTTCCCATTCATAAGAGTACATAACACTACCGGACAATTTAATCGATCGCTTATCAAACCTTTGATCACATTTATCATGAAGCTCTCCAGGCAGACGTTTCCTGTGGCTATTAATTTATATCGGTCGGTGTTAAATCGTTCAGTAGTAGTATTAAAAAGGCCGTTGGCGAATGGTACGAGTAAGTATTTTGATTTTGATCAGCACACTGGTCGACTTAGAAATGCCTTAGCGAATCTATACGAGGTCATCAGATTGCTGAAATTATTACCAAAGAGTCTACTTCCAACCTACCTACCTAAACACAATATGTTACGATATGACCCATAAATTGATATACGCTTATGCGGCCAAATACTAATAGAAATTCTAACTATGAATTATTACCTTTGCTAAACTATTTACAACTCGTTGGTACACTTACACTTTCCACTTGCAAAAGATTCAGTGATAAATTCACCAAAGTCTGAACTATTTTAAGGGTGTGCCTCCATGTCGATCATTGATATAGAGATTAATTGGAGATCCTTCCAGATTATTTTTTACTACCTGTCAGCTAAAATGTAAAGTTGTTAATATATTTATGCATCATAACATTTTCTATAACTGTTTCTTTCTTTTATTCCCACAGTGCTGCATAGACGATAATGAAGAGATGATGAAATTGTTACTAGACTACGGAGCGAATGTCAACTCAGAGGACAGTGAGAGATGGACGCCCCTTCATGCTGCGGCTACATGTGGTCACCTTCATCTTGTCAAGTACCTCATTGCCAAGTGAGTTAATAATATAATTATAAACTTGTGCAATCCATCAAAACCTTAAAGGCACCAGTCAATTCGACCTCCATTTTGCTATTTATTATTACAGTCACCGCGCGATCATAACATCTCATCATATCCCACTAAATTTGTAATCATAATCCAACTTACACACCTCTAAATATTGCATACCAATTTAGATTAAGGTAGGCATTGACAGTGTAGCATCATTTAATTATCTAAATTAACCGACATACGCCACGCAGCAAGAATGTAAAAACCAACGGTTGGCTGTTGAGTGGTGACAATGCTTGGCTTTCTCTTCTCCAGGGAAAAAGTAATGAGATTGGCTTTGTATAAAGGGCTTTAAGTGGGATGTAGTCGAGGGTTTGTTTGCCAATTCCCATATTATATTGTGGTCCCAGTCATCATCCAGTGTAGATTGTAGGTTGTAGTTAGTTAATCTTTTGAGATTGGGCAGATGAAAAGAAAAGCCAGTCACTGGATTACTTTTTTCGCAGACAGGGACACTTTCCTGGTTTTGGTCAGGATTAAATCAATGGTCCATTTACGGGAAAAATAGAACAACAAACGATGCAGCCGTGAAAATAGATGGGTTTAGTTTAGTTCAGTAGCTTCTTTCTAATCAAATAGAAACTTCATTATTAGCAGAAATACAGGGAGGGCTGGAAAAGAGAAAGAAGAGGGTAGGATGGTGGAAGGAAACTAACTCCCGGATAGTTTGGTTTCCGTCGATTACCCGTTGTACGATATCTCTAATGTTACTACAATCCGATTGCATACTTTGTTGGTGTCACACTTCTATATAGTGCAGTACCTTGGCTATTATATGCCTATCGAGTACGTTCAAGTAGATAGTTGTAATGAACTTTATGATGATTTGATTAGAGCTTCCAATTCTACTCTAGTGGCCTAGGAGTTTCATTATATTTTCAGGCGTCTACCCTTGAAAGGTTGGTTAGTTTGAACAGGAATTAGATAAGCTCTTGTAAACCGGCCTTTCATGATCTAAACTTCAATTTATCATTCTAAGGACGTTTGTGATTACCTAGAAAGAGCTGTCAGAGTTATCTTTGTTTGATGTAGGAGAGGAATTTAAATGACTTATTTGGCTAATATGTGCATAAGCTTTTAATTGTTATGCTAACTACGTACTATCCTGCAGTTTTACGTTCATTTTCTTAGGTCCAGCAAAACGGATAAATAGGGTTAGGCTGTTTAGTTAGTTTTGTCAACTTAAAAAAATAACCCAAAGTAAAATAAAATTAGTCTGAAATAATTTTAATTTAGCAATTTAAGGAAATCAAAAGCTCGTTTGCATTTATGAAAGCAAAACTCACCCACTTGCCTAGCATCGACTCTGACAAAGTATTACAGAGAAGAGGAGAAGAGTAGTACAAAGGCAATTCAAAGGTTTAATTACTAACACACCCACGTCAATCAGTTCTGTAGGAATAAATAAAATCCCCTTCGATTCCTACTACAATTAAAACTTAAGGATTCTATCTAATTCACGTTTTACTATATGTGAGTCTCAATAATGTAATAGTCTTGGTACATTTATTAGGAAGTTTAATTAACCGAATGACGGCCTTCCCATACTCAAACTACTGTCTATAAAAATGTCAACTTTATTTTACTTTTATTCGCAGAGGAGCTAATCTACTGTCCGTGAATGCCGAGGGAAACATGCCGTATGACATTTGTGATGAAGGTAAGTATTAAAGTAAAAGTGGCTCAATAATCTGATTGCTTTCTCCACTCCATCCACTTTTATCCGCATCATCCTCTTGCCATTTGTTACATTTAGCATCACATTAGTCCCCGGTGCTGGTACTTTCACCCAGAAACCGATAATGAGTGTGAGATTTTTGTCATAGTTAAGCATGCAGTGTTGTGTTACACTTCCACTGCTACTGGCAGGTGTTGACTCCTGGTTGGGAATCAACGTATGGGAATATATTTCATTGTGGTGTGTCTCAACCATGGCTTAACCATGGCTCAATCCAGACGTTCAAATTCTCACGACCAAATCTGGATTAGTATCACATTTCCTTCCATTTCAGATTATAATAAATAACTTATACAACAGATAAACTTCAAAAGGAGATTCAACCCTTAAAATCTCCTTACTCTTGGAAAAGGTATTGTTAGTTTTCGAATCGGAATTGGGAGCAGGTGCTTTCCACCAGAAATGGTCTCGTTATCGATAGATCCTTCCGTAGTTTAATATTGATTGATGAGCTGCTATTCATTCCTATTCCGTCTGCCTTGGTCATGCAAACATAATCATCAAACGAAACTAACCCTTGCTTGTTTCCTTCTTTATCAGACAAAATTCTCTTTCTTGTCAGCTTCAGCTATGTATAGCATATAGGATAAAGTCTGCATGAAATACTCGAGATAAAAGTAATAGATGGTATAATGGCCTACATATTATCTTCAACGTTTGCAGAGGGTACGCTAGATTACATCGAATCGGAAATGGCAAAGCGAGGTGTAACTCAAGAACTGATCGAGGAAACGAGAGCCCTACCTGAGACAAGGATGTTGCAAGACATGCAAAATATTCTGGACAAGGGTGGAGATCTCGAACTTCGTGACGCTGATGGTGCAACACCTGTAAGTATATATTTTAGATGTAATCATCAAACGTACATTTATATTCTCTTAAAATGTAGGTTTATACAGATAGACACTTGTGCCATAGCTATTCAGATCCACCCACCACTACTACTAAAACTCGTGGTAAATTTGCATGCCTGGGTGTCATTTCCCAGCATATAACATTAAACAACGTTACCCTCTCATCTCATGATGAAAATGATGATCCTAGAAATGAAATACCCTGCAGCATTTTCTCTACTTTGAAACCACACGAACGTGTTATCTCTGTTATACATTCACGTCTACGTATCCCTAAATGCTAGCTGGTGAAACCTAAAGTACCCAGAATACGAAGTCATTTTGATTTCAAATTCGTTGTAGTGGACTAATGTACATGCTTTCTCCCAGAGATAATCATCTTCTCGAGAATTTCCTCCAAAATACTCCCTAGTTGTTCGTGATCGAACAAATGCCCCACTTACTTAGCCCGATCTGATCTGAATATTATTATCATGCTATGAATGAATGACTTTACGGTTTCTCGTAGAAATTGGATGCATAGAATTTTATGCAAAAACTGAATAAAACCCTAAAACTACAATGACTTTTGTGAAAGGCAAGGGAAATAAATCCTTTAGATCTGACTTTTTACATCCTCTTCGTTTTGAAAAAAATGGCCCAACGCTTTAATGAACATTATCATGCACCATGTAATTTAGTCTCTGGGAGAAACTTAAAGAACAAGTATATAG
This sequence comes from Hydroisotoma schaefferi, assembly GCA_034682405.1. Lineage (NCBI taxonomy): Eukaryota > Metazoa > Arthropoda > Collembola > Entomobryomorpha > Isotomidae > Hydroisotoma > Hydroisotoma schaefferi. The sequence goes on from JAQFZX010000749.1 coordinate 31,889, forward strand.
TGCAGCGTGTAGTGAAAGCCCATCTTCGGAAGAAAGGAAGCTGTTCTGTAGGAATGGGCAAATTTTATTACTTTAACTTCAACTTTTCATTCTACAATTCAGTTACATTTTGCATTAGCTTAATTCCCCATCACGAAGGATTACCTACTTTTCACTCTTAAAACTGCTAACATCTAGGGCAAGCTGGTTAATGAAAATTCGCTACTCCAGACTCAGAGATTCTAAATATCCCAAGGGAATGAGAATTTGGGTTTCGTATAAAAGTAAACCTCACGACTCTTTCCCTTGAAGCTATTAATTTGCTTGGCTAGGCTGAGGCTCAGTTCCTTGAGACTTTAAGAATGAAGAATGAACAGTTCTTATCTGTCTTAACTAACCAACCATACAATCCACCACAGACCACAAGGAAAGGGACTTTTCTTAAGCCTTAAGTAGTTTTAAAATTAATTCCCCCGTGGAAAGGATTACATTCTAACGTTAATTCCATTTTAAATAAAACACCTTTTATATAAAGTTTCAAACTGCATTATTCATTACTAAAAGGCTTTCTGAGGAAAAAGTCGAATTCATCCATCTTTCTTGCAATTATACTTTAGAGTAGGAGGAAATGGCTTATTTCTAATGGAAGTAGTTCGACGATTAATTTTATAGCATCTTAATAAAATAAGTGTCCGCCTTATTACGACAGGCAATTTAATGGATACGGCCTAAACTTTAGGATCGTACTTCAGTTTGGAGTAACATCTGTGCCACTCTGGGTAAAGTTATAGTGAAGTTGTAAGCAGTAAAGGTACTAATAATATCTCAAACGATCCAAAGCCAAACGTGTAGATTGCTGTTTAATAGATTTTAACTGTTATTGTAATTATACTACTACTAAAACTACTTGGATAACGAAAAGTGGCACATAGCTGTAATTCATATCCTCAAGTGTTGGTATTGCTCTGCTTGAGTATGAAAGACGTACATATATCAGTAGCATAACTCTCTAAACTCAACACAGATTTATGTATATTTATGCAAGAGAACTATTTTAATCCAATCAAATATCTATTCTAGCTCCATATCGCGGCAGCAAATGGATTCTTCCACGTTGTAGAAATCCTTCTGGATAACCACGTTGCAACGGATGTTCAAGATAAAGACAACTGGCAGCCAATTCATGCAGCAGCTTGTTGGGGTCATGTAAGTTTTACGCTAAGAATAATTTAGAGAGACTCATATCAAAATCATGTATACAATTTTAAGCTAGCTAGATGTGCTAATACCACTAGATAACTACAAGGCTTGTTAGAACGTATGCTTACTTTCCCTTTCGTTCGTTAAAACAACCCAGCAAAGTTTTCTATTGCGAAAAGTTCCTTTACTGGTCTTGTGAAAGTAACTTTAACCCTTGCGAATGGCATCCATCTCTTTCTCATTTTGTGAACGTTTAATAATCCAATACCAGTTTAGACTTTGTCATGTATTCATGACCCGTAATGGAAAGGGTTATGCGGATAGGGTAGTTTCTCCCCATGATATCTAATAAAATACACTGAAAGTGCCGGAGGGATAAGTGTCTCAACGAAAGGATGCTTAATGCGTTTTCAGAGTTAGGACTTTCTCGTTAGTTGCCAAAATGATTGCGACTACTGTCACCGTACCTACTATAACTGAATCTTCATAGTACAGTTTTTTCTTTACCCTTAGCCCTTAGTGCTTAAGGCAGTTTGTTTTGTTGGCATTGCAGTTGGTTTATCTAAGTGATGATACTGCCCATTATAAAATGTAGGAACATGAGCTGACGCAGTCAATAATTCACAAAGCGAGGAAAATACAGAAAGGCAGAGTAAGAGATATGTAAGATCATTTAGGACTTTTGCCAGAAATGAAACAAAAAGAATCTGTACTTTTACTTTATACCACAAGCGAGCAGGAAGGGCAAGTTTTGTCTGAAAAATAAGCCAGAATGTTATAAAATCTTAATTCCATTTACTGAAAGATGTTATTTGGATTTGACGTGTGAAAGTGGTTTGAGTCCAAAACCTGTGTATCCTTATGTCCCTCTTTGAAAATAAATGTTTGGCAGTTTTTGATACAAAAAAGTAACCAAAAGAAACTATAACCTTGGTCCGTCCGTTTAGAATAAAATGTCCATCTATTAGACCCTTTAGTTGTGCCAGAATGTCCCAAAAATATTTTCTCTAAAAAGGAAACAGCACAGGGTTGGGTTCCCTTCGACAGACAATTTACGAGCTGAATATAACTGTTTCAGTATTCATGAGATTTGAACAAAACGTATTCAAACTAGCAAACAATATTAGAATAAGGTACATTTTACTGTTCCAATATGAACTTCCCAAGTATCTTCCATTCCCTTCAGTCACTTTTCTTCAGTACAAGAAAGTTACGTCAACGACTTGGGACTGTAATATTGCTATTTATTTGTATTCGCAGCATATACTCAAATATTGGCAAGGTTTAATATATGAGATAAAGAAAGTAAGTGTCACTAAAAGACCAATAAAAGTTTAGCTTGGCTGGCATTCTGTTGGAATCAATCACCTGTCAGCATAAATCATTTATTCTTTGAAGGACGTTTTAACTAAGTAGTTAAACTGAAATGAGGCTGTGAAGAACACATAAAAGCCCAAGCTGTCTCTTTATTGGGTGGAAAGAAAGTGTTAGAATAAAATAAGAAAGTGTGTAAATAAGTACAGTCGAGAATATGCAATATATCCATGTTATGTATATTTTGTAGCTTTCTCCATGGACAAAAGAACATCTAGCTTTGCTTTCCTTGTCAAGGTGAAAGCATAAAAGCAGTCGTATAAAAGGAAAACAAAATTCCTTAAATTGCTAGGGATTGTTGAAAAATTCTGCGGCTACTATTAGTTTCGAGTCCTCTATGATTGCTGGGTTGTTTTAATGTGGAATGTTAATTGGAAAGGTGGGTGAGAAGTCGAGTTTATAAATATTTTATTCCGTATTTACAGTTGGACGTATTAGAACTGCTCGTGCAGAATGGTGCGGATCTCAACGCTAGGACGAGGAATAATGAAACTCCTTATGGTATGTCGAAGCTAATGTTTTCACCCATTCCTATCTTACATCCGTTTATGGCCTTCATAATGAACTGAAATAAAATATTGATTGAAATTGATTGGGTGCTGAATTACCATTTAGTTAGCAGAATAGGTAGAAATACTTTATGAGAGTATATGTACAAAAACGGAAATTATGCCAATGTAGTTTCAAGGTTGTAGTTAATTTAGTTTAAGGCTCAAAGTAGGAAAGCTTTGGTGAAGTATCGAAAATTAACGAAAGTAGGATTCGAGATGTGAATGTTTCTTTGTAGTCTCATCATGTCATCACTAATTGATATCTTGTAGACGTTTTGCAAGGAGAAAGTTTACTTAAAAGACCATTTTCAACACTTCATTAAGTTTATCTAGCCTAGACTCCAGTTGAGCTAAGAAAGTTTTAGAGGTAGGGAGCTTTAAGAATCATCCATGTTATATAAACTTCTGTTGTAATCTATTTAAACTCGTAATTTATATTCACAAGGGGCTTTTAAAAATTAAACCTGGTTTATCAATCGTTAGAGAGATCAAAGAGAAATGTAATTAATTTGTGATTGAGGAATAAACATATTTCTCGCCCTTTTCTAAGTTGCACTTTCATCATAATAATGTTATGCTGTAGTTCTATGCACTTAAATAAATATAAGTGGTTGCATGAGTAATGCTAATGCAACATACACTTTACGTTTCAACATGTTACCTATTTGGAAGTTTGTAAGTTTGCCCGTTTGTTACATTTTCAAAGAAATTGCATCAAAACATTGTAATATCTTTGAGGATTGCCTGAATCAAAATTATGCCCGAACGATATACGTAGTAATTTCATCTATTCTGTATAAAATCTCCGACACAGAGGAAACAAACTTTTCTTGTAATAAGACCTTTTCTTTCCAAAATCCAAACAGCAATATGCGAAGACCCAGAGATAAAAGAGAGGATTATCGAGCTTAGAAGCAAGCAAGAGTCGAAACAACAAGAGGCTGCAAAGGCTCGCAGACTTCGACGTAGTCAGTCGTCCAATTCAAGAACTCAAAGTATTCGAAGAACTTCTCAAAGGGATAGAGGACTCACTACCAAAAGAGATACGGCTAATGAGGCTCAAATGCTCATGGCACGAGAGCAAAGTCCTAACGTAAGTAGTACCCACATTTCATACATTTTCAGTAGACAAGCTCCGAATCGACGTTCTATTCCTTCACATAGAAACACATAAACCCTAAATTAACACCCATACAGCGTCCTTGATAAAACACCGCGTTGAACCCTATCAAGCCGTACACGTCCTGTTTTATTTTTAACGCTGTTTTTTTTACAATAAAGGTATTTTACGAATAACGCTCGTAATATGAGCGAGTACCTCGCAAATAGACCATGGGAATGTTTTCCAGAGCTATATTTTTACCTTTGTCATTTGAAACTGGACAAAAGAAGTTCATTTAGGACTGCGAATTCCATCTTTTATTACATTGAGAGTTCTAAATCGATATTACGTTTCGCGTAACCTGTAGAAAATCAATCCATTATTTATGAAATGATGACGACTGGAGTAGCTGTACAATACAATACAATATGTTAAATGTTCAGAGTCTAACGATGTTTGTTAATGGCATATATTTTTATCAGGATACCAGTCCATCGCCCACAACAGAGGCTGCATTGCCAAACAATCAAAATCACATACCAGCGGCTGATGGAAGTTCGGAAGAAGATGACGTTAAAAGTTTGCCCCCCGCTGCTTTCGGCAGAGACTCTGTACCTCAAATCAAAATGGGAGCAAATGAGCTAGAAAGACTGCAAACCCTAGCTTCCAAAGGGGACGGAGAGTCAGAACGGAATGTTGTTAATAATAATTTGAAGTCTAACAACCTCAAAAACAATAATATCAATTCTAATATTAATAGCAAGACTTTTGCCAATTCTACAAACATTTCTTCAATCACGGATACAAATGCAAACTTGCCCAAGCCAGAAATCAATCCTAGTATTGATAACAAGGTTCAAATTGGTGAGTTTCCCTTAAATGGACTTTTCATGTACTGTATTTCAGGTTTTGCTAAATTTTTTCAGTTAAGTTGCGTGAGAAAATCATATTTTTGTGCAAGTCTTTCCATAATTTTGTTTCAAATGCGATTCTTTTCCTACGAGACTGCTGCGTATAGTTATTTGCTTGCATGGAGAAAAAAATGAACTCAAAACCTTACACTTTTTACTTTAATTAAAAACTTTTACAACAGTTAAAGCAAGGCTTTCCATGAAGTACTAACTTAAAGTGCACTTAGAATTTCAATTTTTCCATTTAATTTAATACGTATGGGTAGAAAAAGTTTCCAATTCTCGTGTATTCATCGGCCACAGCAAAAGCTTTCAATGTTGCTGCAATTCCATATGCAAAATGTTTCATGAATGATTCAGTACCGGAGTTTTTGTACTCAATGTACAACCTCAATGTGGCTTCTTTTTTACTTTTATTTTTGTCCATTATGTTCACGTTTGTGTCTGCTGTTGCTGATCCCGACCCCAACTCATCAAACTGAAATCCCTGATATCCGACCTGATATAAAAAATCCCGTCATGAACCTCAGGCGCGAGTGGTATCTCCCTGAGCGGAAGTAGGGATAGCCTCGTAGGCGTTGGAAATAGTACCATAGATATTCACGTCTCGGTAACAATCAACACAAACAGTCCCTCATCAACCTTAACAAATAATGGTACTGGAGGTAATAGCGGTGCCGGACCGGTTGGAATTACTCCCGTACCAGACAGACCAGGACCATTAATCCCAGAAAGACTGAGTGGAATTTCCCCCGGAAGCACATTACTCGCTCCCCCAGGAACGCTATCCGATCTGAAAAAACACCGTTCACTAATTCGAACCAGCTCAAATCCCATCAATGGTACTCCCCATAATACTAATCTCTGTTCTACTTCCACAAACGGCCAACTTCTCTCCTATCCTAGTTGTAGATACCCTTACAATAGTAACCTTGGTCAGCATGGGAGGAGTAGTAGATTTAGAAATGGTCATTTGCCAACATTAAAGGCCACTATGGTGGCAACTACAGCATATGAGCAAGCTTTTTATAATTGGAATGTCAACTATTCGCAGTGCCAGTTTGATCCTTCTGCTATTAATTACGCAGAGCGAATGATGGCTTCTGCTGAGTCTTTATATTGTGATGAGACTGCTGCCCCCAACGCTAGCTTTTATAATAGTAGTAATGCTAACCTTATCGTTTCCCCGTATAGTTACAATAATGGCTTGCTCGGCTTCCCAACGTCTTCTATCGCTGCTTTCACTTCCCCAACTAACAAATTTAATAACCAGGTTTACATTAATAATTTAACAGGAGGGATGAGCGAGCTGCCATCGCATAAGTTGTACGAGCCTCCGCCTAGTCCTACAATATCGCTGAGACGGTATGCTGGAAGCCCGACTGAAATCGTTGGAGATTATGGAGATGGGGGCAAGAAATGCTGTACAATTGTGTGATTTTTTTTATTACTTTGGAACCACCCAGCCAGGAATTACCACGCCTAAAAATACATTACATACCTTCATTTCCTTGTAATTCTGTTTTTAATGAAGCCAAACTATTTTTAAAGTAGTTTTAATCAAGGTTTCCCCTTCCATTTCTTTTTCAATTAATTTCCAACTGACTAACTTTATACTAATATTATGGTCATTTTTGTGACAAAGTTTTTAACTTGAACCTTTCTAAAATTTCGGGCATAGGAAAGAACGATGAGTTTAAATATTAGTAATAAGTATTGATTATATTTGATGATAAGAAGTTCCATATCTTGTTGTTTCTTCATTTTGTTCCATTGATGATTCCGCATATTATCTCATTTAAGAGGTAATTATGTCTGATTGTATTAGTAGCAAATACATACCTAAGTGACTAGCTGTTTTATGATTTTAATTATCATAAATACAACCCATTAGTCCGGTGCCAAAGTAAAGTAGTCTACAGTTTACAATTATGCTTCCGTAACGAGCTATTAGTGTAATTCGGTAGGGAAACTCGATTTAGTTGTGGAGTACAATGTACAACGTTTTGCTAATATATTGGCATTTGCATAAGAATAATTCAGTTTGTGTTCATTCAACTACCCTTAATCTATTTGTAGTTAATTATGATTACAATTATTGTCTTGAGTTGTGCGGAGCAATCAGTTTTAGCTTTTAACGCTTAAAACCGTGTATTAATTCTTGTACCATTGTAAAAGAGAGAATTGCGGTTATAGAATTTTATGCCAAGACTTAATCTGCTACCTGACCTTTTGGCGTTTTGAATGCGAAATATGCGTATAATAATACTAAAAAAGTTGTATATCGTCGGATTCTAAAACATTTACAGATTATATCTTACTTTCAGCATTCCGATACAGTTGACTGTTACTACAAATAAAGATAACTGAATGAATAAAGAATTTTACAAGCGAATATTGTATGTGCATGAAAAAAAACCTAATAAAATAAACAACTTAGTCCAAACGGGAATGAGATCCCTGTTTATTATTGAATCCTTAAAGCATACTATTTAGACGTTATTTTTAGTTACATTTCACTTGCATTCAGTACATCTTTCAGAGTTATAAGAAGACTATAAAATAATATGCGAGGATTAGGATTTGCATAGCTGAGATTTCACAGAGATTTCTCAGAACAAAATCCAACAGTCTTCAGAACTTTAAAAGTTCGCTAGATTAATCTGAACAAACAATAGTAAAAGTATTTGTAATATCTACAATCACAGGAAAACAGACCAAAAGTTGCAATTATTCTTAAACTAGGAAGTCTTCAATGAGCTTGTCATTAATTTTCAATAAACATATTAATACTTTGGGTAGACTGATAGGTAGTAATCATATGCAAAAATAAACCTGCTGAGAATAAAATTACTCATTAAATTTCTGGGAAGAGCCCATATCAGTCACACGCACAGCTATAAAATTAATAACTAAAATAAATTCTGTAAAGTATACGTTGTCCTATGTATTATCTTTGGTCTAATTTTGGGAAATAAGTCACATTTATCATTCATTAAAAATTGTAATGTTAGTTAGAAGGGCGTTTAATTAAACAGCGTGCTACGCTTTTATAGATTCTGAGATTCAGGAATTACGAATATTGACTTAAGTCTAGATATTTGAGTTTAATTATTAGTCTTGGTTGTTACTAATGTAGTAGAAATTACATCCGCACAAGATTTCTGGAGCTTTTTACGTGGAATTATTTAATAATTAAGGAATTTACTCATCCTAGCCCCCAAAAGTTGCATACAGTCTGCCTATATTTACAACTTTGACACTTTAAATAATCATTTGTACCACAATACAACATCATTAGTTATTTATCAGATACACTGTTTTGGGAGCGTGGAATATATAACTTTACGATTTAAGGATGTTTCAGTTTCTCAACGCTAACAATTAATATTTTGCCTTCATTACATACAACTTCTCAACTACAGTTACTTAGTTATTAAGACGGTCAGAAATTTTTAATTAACTTTAGTTATTGTTTCATAAAACTTAACTGGAAACTAGGAACCCATTATCATACGCTTTGTTATAGTTGCATGCATTTATTTACTTCCCTTATAACTCTCCCCGATTAATTAGTTTGAGATTCTTCTTATCTAAGATTTCAACTCAGGAATTTCCATACTTTAAAATGAATAACTAATCAACATCAGAAAACTTTTAAATACATGAATAATTTAACAATTAGCTCGACGCTTCAAGCCATCTTCCCAATCCGCTCCATTTTGGTCATCATCACCTTTCGAGGCTCGTTGTTCAAAGTCCCTCTCAGCCTTTTGAAAGTATTGCCTGTCATTTCCGTGACTGTTACTCCGATGACGTCCTCCTGAAGAAGTCTGAAGGGTGGAAAATAACATTACGTACACATGTATTCTCACTCTCTCATGAATTTCTGCAATAAAACCAAGCAAACACATGCAACAAAGCAGTACAAGCTTTAATCAAACCTACTGTCTGATTTAAGGATATTATCTTACATCTGCTTTCCTATCGTGGTGTAGTTGCTCTCTTAATTGACCCTCGCCCATGCCCTGCGAGTTGCTACTTCCATTATGCGTTTGAAAATGTGGCTGGGCCCCTCGACTTCCCCCAAATCCATTATCAAATCCAAAATTTCCGTTTGAAAGTTTTCTGGACCTCAATTCTGCAAGAAACTTTGCATCTTCTTCCTCCTGGAGTCTAGCATCCATTTCTTGTTTCCATCTAACTGCCCGCTTGAAGTCTTCCGAACCTTCAAAATCTGTCGTATGAATTACACTCTAAACGACCCAAGAATCGTCTTTTTTGGGTTTATGTATGTTCGTACAAAGATACATGTTTAAAAAAGACGGTTCTTATGTCATTTATAGTGTACCAGGGTATTCTTTAGCATGGATTATAGACTTCAAGAAGGTCATACCTAGAGGCTTCATTATGCGACAATCTCTATTGTCTTCATCTGAGTTTAACTCTTTGACCAAACTTGACATTGCATTTGTAACGGAATCAGCAGCCTGTAGGAGATCACTTCTTAAGCAACGTCCATTAGAACTCGGGTAGGAGCCGTATCCCATCATTGACTGAGAATCAAAGGCTGTTTCGTATTGGAAGTCTTCGGACGGGCTGAAAGCGGATCGCCGTTCACCCGTTAAAGAAGTATATGTGTCGGAATGATGTGGTGTAGCTGGTGCGGATCGGTGTAAGCTATTTGAATGGCCATAAATGGGCATTGGAGGGGTTTTAGCACTTCTTGGAGACGATTCAGGTGTTTCGTCTGGACTTATTTGTTGGGCCTGGAATTGAAAAAAAACAATAGCCAAGTTAATGCCAAAAGTATCACAGAATCTCGTCTCAACTTCCAATTGCAGTTGTATACTCAAGCAACTCTAGCCTCGAAGTGTTCCAAAGATAAATGCAAGTTGAAAGAATGGTCTTGGAATTGGACAATTGAAAATGAATTTCAAAATACCTTCAAAAGTCTCATTAGTCCTTCCAATTGTCCCATTAGATGCTTTCGAGAATCTTGAAGCCCATTTAGCTTATCCTCAAGGTCCATTTTATGTTCGCGTAATGCATATAACTCGTCTACAACAAATGGGTTGAGTGGATCTCCATTCAAGTACTCCATTTCTTGCTGAGCTCTACTCAGGTAATTTAAAAACAACCAGTTCATAAAGCATAGCCATCGCAAGTAATTCGTAGGAAAGCCCATGTTTTAATAACTCACCTTAATCTTGAGATTTCGTTCATTATTTCACGATTTTTTGCCTCAAGCTGATTAATCATGTCCCTTTGAGTTTGTGTTGTATCGTAGAAACTCATACTGCTTTGAGACATCGTTCTGCTGTGCTGCTTTCAAATACAAATTAATATAAAAAACTCTATTAGCAAATATAAGACTTTTGACGACATTCTTTTGCATATACCTGCATAGTATGATACGAGGGAGCTGGCTGTTGTATTTAAAACAAGCTCAAATATAAAAACGCTGCTAGTTTAAAAAGTATCGCCAGCATTAAATAGGAGTTTGCAATGAAAAAACGCTAAAACCAAACTTACAGGATATTTATTATCAGAAGCCAGTCTTGCGGTATATCTCGCAATCAGTCTATGCTCTTCATCGCTTTCAGTTACACTCTCAGGATAACTATTCATTCGGGTAGGGCTATGCAAAAATGTTAAATGATGTTAGTATCAAATCAAAACCACTCAAAAGTTCATTATAGTAGAACAATTCCACAAATAGTTCTAAAAACAGGTAAATCTCACGGTAATTACACAAAAGCGACTGAAGGAACATTAGGTATGTGGATTCTTGCACATATTTAACTCTTGAAAGCAACCAGAAAGGTCTTACCCCAATTCCAGCGCAAACATTTTTTGGTCAGAATAGGCATCAAAAGCTTCATAGCCAGAAAACCCATTATGTGCAGGTAAAGGTGAAGGAGGACTGTTAGAAAAAGTTCCTTTTCATTAGTTGTTTGTTAGTAAAGCAGAAAGAGTTTTGGTTAATTAATTCTTTCTTTGTTAGTCATAGCTGTAAGTTAAACCATTATGAAAGACCGTAAGCATAATGGGTATTATGCTAGAACAGAGACATTTCAAATGGCCTTAAAATCTATAAAAAAAATACAACTTTTTGAAACAGTTGTAAATCAAATGACATTGCATATATCCCAATGAAAGTTACTGTGCTGAACGAACCCATCAAAGAGATTTGAATGTAATAAGATATATAGAATGAGTAAGGGCAGGAATGCAAAACTCATCTACATGGCTTACACAATATGGGAAAGGTTTAAACACCGCTCCGGTTCTTCGGGAAATCGGGGAACAGACTTCTTAGACTTTTCCGGGACACACCGTAACGATTTTCGGAATGAATTTCGGAAACTTTTCCCTCCCGTCTTCTATCATAAATCAAAATTCCTTATCAAACTTTCCATCCATTCATGTACCAGAGCCCAGACAACTATTGGACAGCCCAATCACTTCTACAAGGGACTTGAACTGAATTGGTGATCTTACACTTGTAGCATACTCCTTGACCTCGTGGTCCGTCCTGTGGTTATCGGTAGTCTTACCCTCCCAAAAGCAGTTTTGGCACATATTAAAATTAGAGCATTTTTGACACTTGTACCTAAATCCTTGAATATTCCCCGTTTTACAAATGCTACACTGGACGCCGTGGTTAACCTCTTCAACAGAGGCCATCGAATGCAATAAAGGCAACCACATTAAACAAGGCGGACCTGGGTCCGTGAGAATGGCATCCAAAAATCCATTGACAGTAATTTTACTGGTCTAAAAATACAAATCAATAAACATATCATCATCAAATTAATAACTGCAAGCTACCCTTGTTAAAAAGCAATACTCTGAAAGGTTTGTTGAAAGCTTTACCCCTTCAAATATTGTCATCGCTAGTCCATCAGTGTATCCGAATGTCGGAGATTCTAAAACCATGGCTGGAAGGGCTAATACTTCTTGAAGGTACTCAGAAAACCGGGACAAGACAAGACATCCATTTGCATCCGAAATTAATGAAAAAATATCTGAAAGCCAACCCAACAATTTACAATGTCCTTATAATTTCTTACATGCTTCTTTGTCACGAAATATTGACAAAACTTCCCAACAGGCATGCATGCAAATAATACCGGACCGAATAAGGTATCATAATGCTTCCAAAAACATTTATAAAATTCTTACAGCGTAATTTATCAATCAGTTTCCCACTGCAAAGCGTCACCAACCCTACTTTGACCGAGAATACCCGGACTCTCCCACTGCCTTCGCTGTAGAACAAATATTAATGCACATTTTATCTCACATCGCTTATTTAAATTCATGTTGCAACCTAAACACGATTACAACGGTCATATAAAGCGGTAATTAGCAAGAATAGGGTTTTACCTATCATCCGCTATCAATAGCCAAGATAGCAAGTACCGAGCACAACTAAGCACCTCTACTTGTTGTCCGACGGGAAGACGCTTATTAAGATTTGCATACAACGAGGTCACAACAGATTCTAACTTTGGCACTGTAATAATAGAGTACGGGTCAAGTCCGTTGAGGCCATTTTCTCTAAATCCCTCAATCACATTCCATAGGTCCACAAGAATGACTAGAAATATCATGCAAGTAAAAATCCCTTAGATTAAAAATTTATAAAATTACAGCATAAAGGTTGATTTCTTGGCTATGAAATTCTATAATTCCATCTTTACTGGCCATTTTTATGCATACACCTAATCCCTGAAGAGCTATAAAATCTGAGAATCTGAATAGTAACCTAAAACACTGTGTTGGAAATAGTGCAATAAAAATTCTATCAGCATCCAAATATTAACTTTTATTGCTTCCAACTTTTCCGGACCTACCATAAAATATTAGGTAGCTTGGCAGATGTCATACTTCTGATTTCTTTTAAAATCCTTGGATCCTTTTTATTTTACTAAGAAACCCTAAATTTAAACTTACAATTAGATTTCTTCTGTATGTACAGCAATTTAGCAGCCGTTCTATAAGACGCGAATCGAATAGCATCAAATCCCAGTTCCCGTAACTCTTGAACGAGTAAAGAGAGATCTTCAGTTTCTACTGAGCTGTTCGTTGGAAGATTCATTGTCCCTGATGCAGAACCACTTGACACCATCGTCTTCACCTCTTCACTTTACTTAATTGGATTTTAGCAACAGGAAAAATTCCTTTTCCTATTTCAAAGCATAAAATAAGCATAAATTTAGGCCTAAATCTTAGCTTAAAATCTCTCAGAATCAATTATATCAAAGGGAAGTACTTGGAAATAAAGGAAATAGCATATTTATAAGATTGGGATAGGGAATTCCGTTCATTTCCAGTTAAGGTCAGAGTACTTAGGCACGTACACACGAACAAATTCAATGACATTTACTACCAACTTTATTGATTACAGTACCATAGTAAAAGTAGGTAATGAAATAATATAAATCAACAAGCCTCCTGCTACTCTCACTTCTA
>JAQFZX010000750.1:0-45435 GCA_034682405.1 Hydroisotoma schaefferi
TTTATAAAGATTAAAAGCATGCTGCATTAGCGTGTAAAAATTACTAGGGTTTTTTTCCTATACTCAAATTTTCATTATAAAGTCAGGCCGTAGGCAATAATTCAGATTAAAATTGTACTATTCCCATCGGAAAAATAATTCCTTCATCATCTGAAATATATAGTCACTCAGATTTCCTTTCAAAAATCGTTGTCGTCAAATAACTCCAACCATCATCCAATTCAATATAACAACATATTTTAATCTCAATCGAAATACCTCGTGCCCCTTGTAGATTTTATTATTATTACTATATGCCTTGCATAACCCAAGTTTATGTTACACAAGCATGAATAAAAAACACTCTACAAAAATGGCAGCAGATTGGTTTTCCTCAAGCTCTTTCAATGATTTCTTTTCCATAAGGTTATAAAAAGGTTGTGCTTTCTCCTGATTCTCTAAGCTAAAGTAATGTAGGTGGCTGTTCATTCAGGTAGGTTGGTAGGTAGTTTTTGGTAATATGACAAAGTATGACAGGAGATTAGACTTTTTTGACAAAGGGCTGTTATAAGGGGATTTTAATACTCCACAAAGATTTTCAAGAGCTCCCTCAAATGACTTAAGTTCCTTGCACAACCCCATTTTTCAATGTATTAACTTTTCTCCTAAAATATCACTCAGTCACACCTACCCATAATATTTCCACCAGCTTCCTACTAAACTAAACCCAACCCTTCCTGCAATAGTGCACCTTTACACACAGCTTTTAGTATACATAATAAATTTTATTCCACAGAGAATGGATCTATCGAATTTCTCAAGAAGGCAAGGAACTAAGAGTACTGTCGACTTTATTACTCCTTATTCCCATTGGATGCAATTAATCTTACGTATTTCCTATACAAAACTCCTTCTTTCTCTTGGATTTAAATTCTGCTCGGCAGTTGGACTGTTTTTCAAGTTAAGTTGCATAAAAAGTAAAAGTGACAGAAAACGGTATAAAAGTATAGACAAAGGGAAGAAGTGACGGATGAAAAGTTTATTTTTTCTTGTGATTTTACATTTAAAGATCCTCACTTCCTTTTAGTTGGTTGTCCTATGCATTTCACACAAATTGAAAATCCATTCCGTGATGAATGGGTAAAAGTCAAGAGTATGTGCGTTTAATGACTTTCTCATTTACGCTTTCACTCTTTGTTTTAGCTGGCCTGACAGCTAGGGATTTTAATAACAATTTTTCCAAACTCCAATCATACTGCTTGTAACAGATATGCATATAAAATAGTAGAGGTTGATAAGCTCTCGAACCTTGTGTTTGTACCTCTAATGCATTATGTATTGCCGTGTATATAAAAGCTATGAAGAATGGAATATGGCCAAATGATGATGTTGGTGCTGCTGGTGTTGATGATGATGATGAAGATGAAAGATGAATACCCGTGGTACCAGCAGCAGCAGCATATGGCCTCTTGACACTTTCGTTTTATTAAGGACCAAGTCCCAATTGGAGTTGACGTTGAGTTTAAATTGGATACCTTGTGATAAATTCTTCATGAAGCTAAGACTGCATGTGCCCAGGACGGAAGTATATAGTGTAAAAGTAAGTAACTGAAATCGTTTAGGAAACTTTTATTGCTAGCATATAATATAGTTCGCCTAAACTCATAAAGGCATTTTTATATGTAACAGTGTATCAAGTAAGTGAACGAACATATTGAATAAAAATGAGGTTTGCATATTGCCAAAACCTTTATGTCATACCATCCAAAAATCAAAGGCTTTTTTTCAACTTCGCTGAAAGAACAAATTAAGAAATAAAATATTCTCAGAGATTTATGAAGATGCCATTTTTAGCTAAAATGTATTCATTCATGGCAGAGAATATACATTTTCCTTAGAAAATATTTTTCAAGATAAGCAAGGTAAGTAAAGTAAGTGGTATGCCAAGGTCCATCTTAAAAGAACCTGTCTAAATAAATGTGTATCTTCCAGAGGTCGGTAATAGAGTAAGGCTTTTGAGCAAGCTTCTTCAATCAATCAGACCATTCATAAGTTAAGAAAAATAGCCGCTCCAGGTGGATTTCTTTTGGAATGGATAAAAGCTTAGTAAGACTTTTTTTTGTTGATTTCGCAAGTTGTACAATTGTACCTTTTCTTAGAAGGTTCACGGTTCTAATGCGTTTCCCAGCCATTTGTCAAAACTGGCTTCTCATTTGCATCCATACATAACGGTAGCGTAAGCTGGTAGGCAGACGGCATGGGAGGGAGCTGATCAAGCAACTATGGGCTGAGGAAAAATCAATAAATTTTAGCAGAATTTTGCAATTTGTCCTATTTTATGGGAGGCTGAACCTCTAAACTCATTTCTGAGATGTTAAAGACTTTCTCGAGAGAGTGAAAGAGAGTTGGTTGATGGATGAGATTTCAAACTGGTTTTTAGACCAGAAAGTAAAGGTTTCTCTCTTCAATTTACAGATAACTATTATACCGACTATTACTGCTACTATAGTTGTAGGTACACCTAAGAGTTATATGAATCTAAGGAGGGGGGAAACGGTGTCTCTGGGGAAACTATGCAATATCTGAGTGAGCACTTGGACAACCTAATTTTTTATTCATTTTACAAGATTTCTCATCGTCCATGTTATAATACTGAAACGCCTGGGCCCTGGAGACTTTCCTTATTCATTTCGATATATATTTGAATAGTGGAGAAGACCATATCATCATCTCGTGAATTATTCAACTTGAATTTTCAAATGGGTATGGGAGCAAGTTGTACAAGTAAGCACAGGCGTATTCTTGCTTAATGGAGTAGTTTGGCTAGGAAAAGAAAAAAGTTTAAGGATTTTAATTTAATATTTTTGTCCGGTAGTTTCGCTGGACCGTTCAATTTGTTGGAAAGTACTTTAAGAACATGCTAGCATTTTAATGCTTTTTCATTTTGTTTGTAAGAAGCTTCCATTTCTATTTAAAGATTGATTGAAGTAAAGTGTCTTCGACTAGGCTAGACATTTTACGATTTAAGCTACAACCCCGGCTTGAGGAATTTATCCGTATGTATTTTGTCAAAGTTTGGTTACATGGTCCCCATCATTATTTTTTTCATTTGAATTTTCAAAATTTCATCTGCTTTCAATTTGGCAGCAAATCCCGGTGATCTTATCAACTTAACCTAAAGCCACTACAGCCATATGCGTCTTGTTTAAACCAAACCTATTGAATGCTCAGGTAAATTGTAAATTTCTGTTTACCATTCTAAAGTTCTTTATATAACAATCTTCAATAAGGTATTAATTATCTGTCAGCCAAATCTCATAATTTTCCAAATGTTTATGCATCGATTCATCTACAAAAACACTGACCCGTTCTTTTAGGATCTAACAAGAACTGGGGATGACTAATAAAATAATTAGTAACAGAAAAAACCACGTTCAAAGCCAAAATGTAAATGCCCTGGTCAATTTCTTGGATATAAAACTCTTAATTGAACATAAATTTTCTCCCTTGCCTATAAACGTAAAGTAAACCGCAATTTCACCACTTTCCTTCCTGGTTTGTTGTACCGATATTTTATATTTATAGGGAAGAAGTCTCTAAGTTCATCATCCTGCTGTCTGATACTAAACCGGTGATTGCGTCTACGTATAAGATACTTCCTTTATCTTTACACTATTCTGTAAAGTTTTTCTGCATCCAATACAGAAGTAAACTTCTCTCCTGAGAAACTGGGTTTAAACTTAGGTATCGATCTGAATTATAGAATAACTAACTGAGCTGAAACTACAAAAAACTTTCTCTAATGGAACCCAACAGGGAGGAAAACAGTTATTCCTTTGAACTTGCAAAGTTTAGACCGACCTTCTTCTTCATAGCATTACCTACATTTATGAGACAGACATGCCAACAAATACCAATCGGTTGAAGAATAAAAGAAAAGCAAAGTTTTTTCAAGTATAAAAATAAATTATTTCTCGAGTGGACTTCAGAGGGCTTTAAACTAAACTTCCGCTAGTTACTTTGCACACTTCACCAGGGGACAGGTCGAACTAAATTCCTCGAATTGGCACTTTCAGGAGCGACAACAAACCGGTGATTCGATGATGATATGATACTTGTGATCGTGTCCAGTTATAAAGTGGATTCTATCAGCAAAGAAAATAAAAGAATGCAGCATCGAGTAGAAAAGTAGGTAGGTATAGCCATTTTATTGTTCCGATTTGAAAAAGTATAAAACCTAAAAAGCTCAAGTCCATTTTAAATGAAATACTTTGTTACAATTGTGAAAGAAAGTAATGGCTGGCCACCCTAGAACTTTATAGGTGGTCTATAGTTTTTTTGGACTTTTATTGCAACTGGTTACGTTAATAGTAGTAGTAAGGACTTTCACAATAGTTGGTAAGTAGCGGTAGTAATGTATATGCTTTCACTATCGTCTGAAGGCTGACCGACTAGGTCCAGGTTGTCTTCAATGGTTGCTAAACACGTGGTAGATAGTACATGTAACTTGTACTATAATAGTGTGTAAAAATTTCTTTCCAAAGAAGTTAATGCTGTCTCAAAGAATTTCTTGGTTCATTTAACCACAAGTTATTCTTTTTTCCTTCTCTATTTGCTTCATTTGATAGGGAGTTAGTGTCCCTTGAAAATGTATGTTATTACTTTTAGCTCCAGGCTTTGTGACAGCTCCCTTTATTTCCTCTGTGAGCTGGAGTACACGAGGTTGGTAAATTTATTTTCAATTTCCATTTTACTGCTTGTACGACAACCACTAGTAAACCCTGCACAATACAACTATTGAGCTGACCCTTTGAAAGCCTTTCTATGGAGGTTTGGCTGGTTTGGACAACATATTGATTTGAAGTTTAATTAAACCTTTTAATACAATACTGTGAGCCTATTCTTTGGTTGAGATAACGTATTAAAGAGTACGGTGGCGCTGACATCTTGATTTATTAAAAAGACCACCTCTGTAGATGTTTAACGCGTCCTCTCTCAAATACAGCTTACTGTGTAGAAGAAGAGTTGAGAGAATTTGAATCAGTAATTACGGTAGACAACTAGTCTAACTGGAATGATGAATAATTCAAACTAAAAAGCTTTCATTACAAACATCAGTAGTAGTCAGTAGAAGAGTTAGTGCTAATTTTGCTACCACCCATGGTTAAATAAAGAAAATGTGTAGGTTTAAAATATTCAAAGAAAGGAGTTAAAACTGAAATACTAGGCGTAAATGTCCACTAAAGAAATCCCAAAGGATTATCTCCCATTCCGTAGACTGAGCATATAGTTATTTATTATTTAATCCTAAAATGCCTGGCTAAAATTAGCAAATAAACTCCAAGAACTCTGATGAAATCCTCGTGGTTTTGTAAACCTGCTGGCTTATGGCTTGCAGACAGGTAGTTCATTAATACGTGTGTTGTTTGTAGTGGCCCTACCCCTACGCTGCTCCCACTCCATTTCTTTTTACTGCAAATTTCATCATCGGATGTTTACCATGTTGTTGCGAGTTACTTCTTATAACTATGTAATTGGAGGATGGCAAGAGCAACATCAAAAATATTTCATCATCAAAAGAACTAAATAACCGCATACTTGCCTGGAGCTAATGGCTCATTTGAGTTTAACAGGGTTCGATGACGCGTTTTACATTTCAAAGGGATCGGATCGAAAAATGAGTCGTGTAGCAATACATTTCGTACTCAGCGTATTCCTTAACAAAAAGGAGTATACACAAAAAACTTCACTCTCGTAGTCAATCCTACCCATTTGTTAAGTACATGTAAAACCTCACGATATGTTTGTTTCGGAAATCAAATTGAACATTTTAAAAGATAATTTTTAATAAAACTGACAGAATTCACACTTTGAATGGCAATAATAATTAGATCAGTTGAGAAAGTCTATGCATTTTATTTTGCTCGAGAATAAAGTAAGAACAAATAATTGATATCCAGTACAGCTTATAATCTGAAAGAAAAACTAGTGAACCAGTTTTGATGTCTTTTCATGTCGCCTTGGTCAACAAAAGAGGGACGGATTCAAGAGCCAGAGAAAGTGGTTAAATATCTACGGATTTAATTTAATCAAGAAACAGTATATTTATTTCATGAAAGCATTGTCAGTTTGTTGATGTTATTTGTATTTTTTTATGGCTCAGGGTCAATCTGTGATAACAAGTTAATTCTTCATTGTTTCTACACGATGACGAAGACTTGATAACAACCCTCTATTTCACCGGCAATTAGGGTTTCACTGGGATAGAGACTTGAGAAAGTAAATCAGTAAATTTTTCATGAGTTTTCAGGAGAAAGTGACTGGATGGAGAGCGATTGATATGTAAACCATCTTAGATAAGAATATGATAATTGTCTTTGTCTCACAAATTTGCTCATCTCAGTCAATCTTCTCTTCGCTATTTCTTGTCGAAATTTTCGGTTGCACTGGCCAACGCCAATGTCAACTCTATCCCGAGTAGCCAGGAAACCCCAGCTCCTTCGCCATCATATACGACTGATAACACTGACTGTGCTCACCGGGGTGCACGTCAAGAGATACCTAGCGTAGTAATAGTGAGTAGGAAAAGCAGTTGTAGTACTAAAGCAGAGCAAGCCTTTTAGTTGCATAATTGCCGCAGATTTAGATTAAATAAATAAATTACCCTAATGCAACTAATTGCCATTTTGCATAATGAAGTAGTTTTAGTAAATCTTACCGCATTTTCATACATTAGAAGTTACCATATTTCCAGAGATGATCCCCCACCCGAATTTGCACCCTTCCTGGAATAACTCTCCCTACAAATTACCCTATTGACGCAATAACTTCCCCCTGAAGTTACTTCCCACCCCCCAAAAATTTGCCCATATCTCCTACTTCAGCTCAGAAATTGAATTTGTATCTCTGAAGACTTGAGAAAGCAATTGAAGTTGTCACTCCAGTGTTTTAAAGTTAATTGAAACTAAACGGACGCTCAGTTTTACGATGACCTGAAAACTCGCTCCTGTTTCTTTGGACAGACAATTACTTGTACCTAGAATTGGTGAATTAAACACTAGAGTAACCATAAAAGCATTTTAGCATTCTCGAGCATTTTGAACCCAAAACGAGCATTTTGAGTATTTTCGAAAATAGCAGCAGAGCAGCAAAAGAAATAGTAGTGGTGAAAATATTGTAGCCAGTATACTACTGCAGTAGTAGAATGATAAAATGCATTTCATGATGCCATAATTAACTGCTATAAGTTTTGCAATTACTTTGCATGTAGTACCAATGCGATGTACTCTTCTACCGTTAGGTATCTCTTGACTCTTGACGCGGTATCTCTTGACGCGGTATCTCTTGACGCCGGTATCTTTTGACGTGGTCTCTCTTCAGGTGGACCCTGCTCACTGATATTATCGCATGTCTTTGCTCTAATTAAGTAAATAAATAAACATGTAAAAACAGAAAATGAACACACAATTTTAAGGAAAAAATCATTCTCTATATTCCACTACTTGTTTATTTTCCCTTTCTTGCCTAATCCTATTATTGTGGGGCTATCTTGTTAAAAAATTTGATTTCCAAACACGTACAAAGTTGAATGCTCCTAAACCCCTGAAATAGTTCATTCTTTACTGCATCTTAGTCGGTAGTTTTCATTGTAGTTCATTTGTGGCTGACACACCAACTCACACCACCGCACCGCACCAGAAGTATATGTACGAATAATCCTCCTCCCTTCTATATTATTATTTACTTCAAAGGAAGTGGTTAATGGATTCAGAGACGCAATGGCAAAACCAGAAAGGCAAAGACCTACGCCAATTTGGCTAAGACACTGGCAGAAATGTTTTCAAAAAAAGGTAACTTTGGCAGAAACAAATGTTAATTTGGCAAATTAACAAATTCGATTTATTATCAATGTTTCTGTCATTCTTAGTCATCAAAACTTCAAATTTACAACAGCTTGAATGATATAAATTACTGTGGTTCTGGAGTGAGATATACCATCTGATCCAGCCACTTTAAAAACTTAATCTGTGAAATATTGGGCCTGAATTTTTTGACAATTTCTAGTATACGGTCATCAAGCTCTCTATACTTCTTCCGCTGAAGCGTGGGCAGTTGACCGTTCTCAATTAAGAGGAATGGATAAAACTTAGTCCTCTTATGGATTTTCATTCGTTTAAGTATGCATGGATTCATTCATTTGTGTATGCACTCTTCTCCAGCATTTAAGTTTTGCCAAACTGTCAGCGGTATTTGCCAATGTGTCTTAGCCAATGTGTCTATGCCGAAGTAGATATTTGTCGCCTTTTTTCAGCCAATTTGGCTTTGCCAATGTGTCTTAGCCAATGTGTCTATGCCGAAGTAGATATTTGTCGCCTTTTTTCAGCCAATTTGGCTTTGCCAATGTGTCTTAGCCAAAACGTCTGCACACCGGTTAATGTACTACCTTATTTCCCGATTTCCGAAATAATTTCCCCTCCGGTATAATTCCCCAGGGGATTCGGGCCATTTGAAAAATAATCCCCCACCCCGAAATAATTCCCCATGGGGAAAAAATTCTGATCCCTCAAATTGAAGCTTTTTTAATGAGATATTGAAAGTTAACTTTCTCAAAGGATGTTTAAACGGTTTTAAAAGAGCAATACCTAAAATAATTTTGACAAGAGTTTTGTACCATAAAAATTTCGAATTAATTTATAATTAGCAAAAGAGAATGTATTTTTTTTACTAAACTTTAAAATGTTTTTTGTAATTCAATTAAGGAACTCTGCGGCTGGGTCGCAAAACAAGAGCCGTAATTTTTTGAAACTTGTCACCTTGTTACTACTTTAGAGAATGAACATATGGGAAACAAAAAATTACTAGTATTTTAAAATTTCCATTAAAAAAATTAAACTGAAATTTTATTATGTACACTATTCATATTCTTTAGTTTAATTGCATATTCTTATTCACTCAATTTCAGTTATAAAATAATTATGAATTACTGGGAACAGTTGGTTAATTTTTTCATTTTGAAAGACAAATTCAGAAAAAAAAGTTCAAAAAGCCTATTTTTTGGTGGAACTTTTAATTAAAATTACTACTAAAATTATCAAAAAGTCCCAAACTGTCCTTTGAATCCTGAAATTCCTGAAATGTCCTAAAAGATTGAAATAATACTTCCCCACCCCGGTTTAATTCCCCATGGCAAATCGGAGTTTGAAAAAATAATTCCCCAGGGGAATTAAATCGGGAAATACGGTATATTAAATTGCACTCATATACTCTTCCATTGCACAGATCATTCAGCAAGAATGCTTCTAATTATAATACATACGCCAGTTGCATTTTTATTTTTGTTAAACGGAAAGCTGGAAATATTCATCTGAAACTCTACATAATTTCTTTACTGTGATAGTGATACAGATGCAAAAAGCACGAGACGATACTATCGACTGCCCGTGGTTTTTCCTTCTGTCATGTGTACCCTTTTAATTAAATGAAATATTTGCTGCTAATTTAGTTTCGACTTTTGTCACGAAGAGTCAAGATCCAGCCTGAGGAGTAAAACCTCCCTGACACCCGTTCATTTTCCTTTAACCTACCGAAGAATACAGCATAGACGAAACTTTTCCCTACTTCAAAACTGAAACTAACGTAGCTGGTACGAAACATGAACAAAATACACAAAATAATATCTGCAAAGTACTTACTTGGAGGTTACTTTAGTTGTACTGGTGGTACCAAAAAGTCCTATTAGTTTGAAATCTTTTCCTTCACTGTCTGCCAGATGCTGGAGGATATTGGGAGACTTATGAAACTAAGCTTGCGTTGAAAGGGGTTGATGATGGTTGCAATCAGTAATTAGTATTAATGAACTTTTCCCTTGCTTGCAGTAGCAGTAGTCACGTAGGACCTCATTATATTATTTCTGCAACACAATATTAGATTTTGCCGAGAGTAAAAGAGTGAAGTCGGGACTTTGAAGTTTCGGATTCGGATCTATTTAGTTGGGAAAGAATGGAGTAGCTTTGCTAGATCAGAAATGACTGGAAAGCTTTGTTTCAGCTAGCTCATTTTAAAAGAGAGTAGTTACATTATTAGAAGAATGTGGTAAATTATACTTAGATTTGATTTTTACACAGGATACTAAAATCAGTAGTGAATTAGCCGAGGTATTTCACGACAGAGTATTGTAAAAGTATCTGGGAAGAGAGAAATTAATACTGTTCTGGAACATAAAGCTCTACACAGGTTATTACTATACATAATACTGGTTCACTAATTTCTGGATTGAAACATTTATAGCTGAGAATAATTCATTTAAAAATGACAATACAGCGCATTGCAACTGTAAGAGATTTAAAAAAGGAGAAAAAAGATAAATCTAGTATTTTTTGACGACGTGTCTGGTTTTATTTAATTTAAAAAATTCCAAGACCTACCAAAATTATAAATATTGTCTACTACCTAACATAGTACATTCGCTAAATCTGAAAGAAAAAACTTGATACAGTAAGCCTTAGGCCGCTACTACTAACGTAAATGGGTTATGCATGCAGTAAGTACTTCAAAGTTTTAACTTTTACGACAATACATGCGTACTCTTATTTCCTTCAATCCAGCCTGAATCTGTATATGGCTAATTTATCTCATTAAAAATTTAAAAGCTTCATTAGCTCTCTCTTGCTAAAATTTCTGAACATACTTACTCCTCAACATCTGACACAAACCCCCCAGTCTTTCAACAATTTTTACTTTTTGTATAGCCATTTCCAGCCTTTTCGACACTCTTTTTAGCCCTTTCTAGGGCTATAGAGATTGCTGTGTCCGTCCGTCTGTCAGCACGATAACTCACGAACAAAGGATGCTAGAAATTCCAAATTTGGCATATGCGGTTAGAAGAACCTATCTCAGGCTAAGTTCGAAGAGGAGCCAAATCGGTCAACCCTTACCCTGAGGGTCAGGGTAAGGGTAAGGGTGTTTAGTAAGGGTCAAAAAACCCTGAAAAGTATTTTTCTACTTTTCCATCAAAAGCACAAAAATATCATTAATAGTTTGGCCCAAATCGACGTTAAAAGACCCGTGGGGGTCAAAAAACCCCGCCGGGTAATTAAATAGCCTGTAAAGTATTTTTCTGCTTTTCCATCAATAGCACAAAAATATAAATAGTTTGGCCCAAATCGACAGTTAAAAGACCCGTGGGGGTCAAAAACCCATTCGAGGGATTAAGTAGTCGGAAATGTTTTTTAAGTTGTTCACCAAATCATAAATAGATAAGCAGTAGGGAAAGGGGGAATGGGGTGTGGGGGCGGGCCATCACATTGAAAAACGAAAACCGACACAAATCATAAATTGGTTAAAAAAACACAAATGTCTATAAATATTGCGCCAAAGCGCCCTGGTATGGGCTCTGCCAGCTGCACTCGGAGGGTTTGTCTTTCTTTTTTGCTCTTGTCATAAGTACTAAACCTCCAGAGAAGCTAGCCAGCTCCATACCCCCGCCCCCAGTTCATCATCCATCTACCAAAATTACACCGGGCATACCTTCCTTCCTCCTTTCTCGGTACCCCCATCCCTCTTACACCATTCGCTCCTCCCCCAACTGCCCCCCCTCTCTTCCCCATCCCTCTTCCCTCGTCCACTCTTTCCCCAATTTCCACATCTCTCACAGTTCTCCTCTTCCCCTGTTCGCTTCTTCCCCAATTTCCACATCTCTCACATCCCTCTTCCCCAGTTTCCATCCACTCTACGATCTTCCTCCCCCTTTCCCAAGTTTCAACACATAGCAGAAACCTCCCTCTTCTCCCTTCCCCGATCTCCCTCCCCTTCTCAAGTTTCAAAATATATTTGAAGCTTCCCCGTCCCCAGTTCCCCTATCTTCTTCCCCTTCCCAAGTTTCGTGAATGGGCTTTCAGTTTCAAAATATATCTGTCAATAAGTTTATAGTAGGTTTATAGTTTCAACAACTATAAACATGTCATTGGGATTAAAGTTTCAACATATATACGCAAGTCAGTGAGCGTAAAGTTCGGAAGAGGAGGAATTGTAAGGCATGTGTGATGTACAAATTTCATCATATGTGAGATAGGGATCTATCTTTCCTGCAGGCAGCAGACTGTAGCGCATTTGAACTGTCTACAGTCACCTCTTTTACAATTATTCAGAGTTTTATGGCGTATGTTACTTTTTTAATAGCCTATACGGTGAGCCACCTAATTACCAACATTTTAGGACTAATTTCATAAACTTCTGTTGAGCGGTTTGGGAGATTACCTCGGCCAAAGTAAAAGTAACGAAAAAGGGTTACTCACTATGTTAAAAAGGTAAACCTAAAAATGGTTTACATTTAACTGCTAGGTAGCTACTACGGTGGTCTAACGCCGAGGAATTCGAACAGTTTGAGAGTATTTTCATAAATATCCATCCTCACGTACAACCATATTATCATGAATATAAAACGTTCTCCAATGTTTATTTCGATAACAAGAGACCAACGACTAACAAGCAAGAATTTAGTCACAGTACAGTTGCGTTTCATTTATTTAAAAAAATCCTTTAACTTTTAATGATACCTTATTATTCTTAAAGTACAGATTGCCTCTGTATTGTTATCCAAAATAATTTAAAACAATGTAAATGTCAGATACTCCGTGTAACCCCAAAATTTGTAAATCACTATACACCTCATTAGTAAACGCTAGTCAGTTATTTACACATATCATGTGAAGTTTCTTTCTCACATTTTTGTTACATTTTTCCTCTCTCTAGTGGTGGCTGATCCGTAAGCGTCATCCGGATAACAAGAGGTCACCTAGACAACATCGAGAAAGAACATCTGCTGTGGCAATATTGCCATTGCTGGAGAAAGAAGGTTTTCCTGGAGAAGAGATAATTCCTCATCCTTACTCACTCCATCATCACAGCCATCCATATAACCAGTCGTAGATACTAAGTAAACTAGTGTTTTCTCTATGCTACTCGCCCACCCTGTCCAAAACGAAATTAATTTTTCTTCTTTCTTGCCAAAAGCTAAAAATCTCAGAGAAAATCCTCTCTTTTAGTCTGTCATCAAACCCACCTACTTTACCCTTCTTTTTTAAGGATTGTTCGTTAGTTACAGAAAATAGTAAAGCGCAGCTACATTCTATGATCTACGTTACGTAAGGCTGCCGTCCAAAGATTAATATTGAAGTCCAGGCCGGCTACTAAGACTAACTGAGCCACTTGCCCTTTCTTCGTATTATTTTCTAGGGAAGACTTAAATATTACAAGATGAAATATTTGATGAAACTGTTTTCCCTTCTAGTTATTTACTACTTCCTAAAGTCTGAATGATTATTTGTGAATGCTTATTTGTGAATGTTTTAGTCTATATGCATACAATGAAACGTTTGCCGTCGGTTAATTTCTAGGTAATTAATATCACATTTACCTGAGGATTTCAGCTGCAAGATATCCAAACCGTAAAACATTAGTTGGCGAATCATAAGCTCTTTATCAAACTGGTACTGATTTTCCTTCTACTTACTAGTACTCAGGAAGTAGGAAGTTAAGTAATTTCCCCGCTGTCCGTTCCGTTATATTAGGTGAGTAATTTGTATCCTCCACTCTGTGACTTATTGAGTAAATTAATCCTAGACGAATTTACACACTCCCGTTCACAAAGCGTCCACCACCACCCACTCATTTTGCAGGTTGTTATTAAGGTATGTATATAGAAGGTAGGTTTATTTCATCTTCTCAAGTTTGGTCGGTATACAATTACACTAAATTACAGCAGCCATCCAACGTTTAACTAGCCTTAAATAAATATACAAAGAGAAAGTACAATTTACACCGGTATAACACAAAGGAATAAACTAACGGTCTCTGTCAGAAAGCTATAGTTAATCGTGCACGTCTTTCTCTCAAAATCCTTTAATACCCATCCAGTGTCAACTGGGATGAGATGAAATAATCTGAGGGTTTAATCACGGGGTGAATTATACATGTCTTCTAGCACAACAGCCAACACTAGCTTTCTGCTAATACTATTTGTGTACAAGTGCTGATTCCTCTCATGTAAAATGGCAAGAAAACCGATTGAATTTTCCATTGCCCATTTTTATCAATTCTTTTTTAAATAAATTTTTCTCCACAAGCTATTTTCAGTTATATTATGATTTACTTCCAGTTAAACACACACCACGAAAAGCAGCTTTTGTACATGGAACACAAACGAAAACACTGATATGTTCAAGAATGGAGAGACAAGAGGCTACCACAACAGATTGGTACTCTCTTATAACAAATTCTCATCCCGTCAAAACTAAACTATGCTTTGATACCTTTCACCAGATTATTTTCACCATTTCCTCGCAACTACAAAGTCACCCGAAGACTAGAACCAGTATGAGAAAGTACTGGGAATAAAAGGAGAAATTCTTAGTCCTATCTCAATAAAAGCAAGTGTGTAGGCTTTAGCTTGGTAGATTACACAGGATGAGGTCTCTCTCGGTGACTGTATGAGAACGTAACTGTGTACAAACATATAGCATAAGTAGAAAGAGAAAGGTCCCGGCGGCTTGTACTACTTGCGTCCAAGTTGCAACTCAAAAGACTAAAAGTACTGCTCGAACCTTGGGATAATATAATGGAACCACTGTCTGTGAAACATCTTCAGATAAAATATACCGATAGAAAATGCAACACAGAGAACTCTAATATCAAAGAATACTTTATAAGCTGGTTGGTTGGTTTTACATGCTGCTGTGTGTAATGTACATCTCAGAAAGGGATAAATGCATTGCATTGGTTCTTATTTCCAACTGAAAACTACCCAGCCAGGACCTCAAGCCTATTGAGCTAGAAATTGAAATACACTACTAACGTAAAGTATGGACTCTCTTGCAAAGAAGCTCCTCAATACAATTTCTACTTTCTTCAACTTTCACCAGAAGCATTACTGACTGCCGGCAAGGCAAGCTCTCTCTCTCTAGCCACCACGAGACTTATTCCGCCAAGATTATTCGTTAAAAGACAAGGCTTAAGCAGCTTTTTCCATCTTAGTAAACATTTACAGTAGGCCTAGTTAGTGGTCGGTAGTGTATTTGGGGAAAGTTGTTACTCCTGGTTCTTGTCACTGTGCTTTGCTGCAGCAAACTTAGTTTTCACAATCCGAGGTTTAAAGCTGGAAAAAGTAGCCTAGCTTACTTGAATTTAGTCACCGAGCTAACGGGAGCATATTCGTAGATTTTAGATACGCTCTGAGCCGGGCATTTCTCCTGCTATTGCTCATTGTCTATAGTTTACTGGTTTTTACTATAACAAGGGTAGTTCTGTACCCTAAATCTTTAGCTCTGGAGTAGTATAATATCTAGATTGGATGGATAGGACGACGACTGAGTGAGAGAAAAGGCCTAAGTTTTGCACAGCTAGAAGTATATGGATATACTTGAGAATTCTTTACTATTCTATACCATTCCGAGTAGTACCATACCATATGATCTTCGGCCCTACTGTTGCTACTGATTTGTTTGATACCCGTATACGTACTGGTTTGCTACTGCCCTGAGATTCCTCTAGAAACTGAAGGAGAGGCTCTGTAGGAGAGAAGGTATATGCTAGGGACTCTATTTTTATAAAATGAGATTTTTCCTCGCTCAGACAAAATACGAGCAGATTAGCCATCCATTCCCTGAAGACAGGGATCCACAGGAAGACATGGACTTTTGCTTATAAAAGTACAAAGAGCTGAGAATGGAGTAGAATGGAATGGAATCAAGTTATCTTTTCTAAATAGATTAAGAACGTATTTACTACTATTGCTCTTACATTGTACTATTGTATAGCCGCGGGGGAGATGGTCTTCAGGGAAGATCTAAATCCATGCATAATAGGATACAAGAGATACGATTCTTTGTCACACGATTTCTGATGGTAATAATAAACAGCGGATCTTATACAGCCAGAGAAACAGGAGTCAAGTTCAAGATTGAAGTATGGTGAGCCAACTTTTGATTGCATGTGCTTCTTTAGTAGGTAGGCAGTAGTATGCAGATTTGTTGAACAAAAACAATGCAGGATACAATTATTGCTAATAATCTAGAAACTAAGTTCATTTTAGAAATTGAGATTTTCAATGCTATATATTTTTACAGAAAATTAATGCAAATCATCGTAACACTTTCCTGTTAAATAAAAACTATTATTTTATTCTTGCATTGTTCAAGAAAATGTTAGAAGTTACACTGCATACATTAAAATACGAAGAAACTGCACTTCCCGATCCCAGGACAAAATCTTTCCACATTGATTTACAACTTCCTCCACCGTATCGCTTCGTTTCAAGCAAAGAGCCATTCATCAGACTAACGCTACTCAACTCTTCTAAGTTTACCCAAAATATCGTTTTACAAGAAATGTAAATATAACTCCAATATAGTACTAACTACTCTTAATACAGTACTAGAACCTCCGCCTTACGTCTGGAAGCTTATTAAGTAAACATTCTGAGTATTTAAACCAAGATGCCTAGCTGGGGATAACAATCAAGTAATTTATGCACGATTAGAGTAAATACATAGATAAGAGGAGGACACCGCATAAAGTGACTGAAATATTGATCGAAGTAGCTCAGCAGAGGTTTGCATGGATGGACGGTTATGTTCGCTTAGAGGAAATAGGAGTACTCATTTAATCTTCTATTCAAAATTTGCATTTAAATGAAATAACAGGCCAAAAACTTAAAAAAAACCATTCTTGATGCTAAGAATAAGTAAGGCGTCACTTGCCTTCCTATTCGTTGAACAACTTCAAGTTCAAGTTCAATAGTTAATTGGAGTGACAAACAACATATAAACTATTGCTGTAAGGTGATTAGAAAGGTTTTCATTTAAACTGATTCTTAAACTAATGGCATGATCCGGATAAACAATAAAGAATCAATAGCAAACAAAAGGGGATTTGTTAAGCCAAAAAGTTTTTACTAAATTATGGCCATGTAAAATCACTACCATGTTTCCTAACGTTGGGCGGCGAAAAAAAATCGCTCGCTTGTCGCAACATTCATTAAGGACTCCTAGAATGATATGAGTGAATATTTAGAGACAAATAATCGAAAGAATGTAATATATGTATGCATTACAATGCATGAATTTAAATTGATAGAAGTTGAGATTATTCATTTCATTTTTAAGAATCATTACATGAAAAACTATCCCCACAAAAAAATAAGAATTTTCATTTAAAAAACAACACCTCTGCTTCCCTACTGCGGTATGTAAAACTTTCGTTACAAGCAATAGTAAAGAATCAGATAGTACACTACCGTTCCTACAAGCCGCTTGCCAGCAACTTTACTTATTATGCCGAAAATTGATTTTTTAAACTAAATTCCCGAAGTAGAATGTTTTTTCTTTACATCCATACATACTTAAGCATTCCCTTTCAGCCTGCACGAGTCTTTCTTTAAAAAACATGAAAGAAAACTCCACGACTTAGACACTTGTGAAGTGATAGATACCAAGGTCCATTTAAGAGTGAACCAATGAAAGAAAGTCACGAGTGAAAGTAAAGTGGTAACCAATGTAGAAAAAGATACTTTAAAAACATCACCAAGAATCCTTTTGAGTTTGGTCAAACGCTTAGAAAACCAGGAATAGATAGACACACTTTCTCTCCATTCCACGTCCTATTCGGAATGACGAGATCTAGCTCCCTTTTATACTTTTTATCTATAGTTGAGGAACCATGTACATTAGATTCTTTCAGGTACGATAGAACCTATCGGTGTGGGGTGTTCATTCAGCTGAATATTATCAGCACACTGAAAAAGGGAACAAGGATGAAGTGGTCGGACCCGACGGCCAGATTTTTGTCCTTTTCAAAAGGATTTTCAAAAGTTAACTCGACCCGTATAGTAAAAAAAATGCAGTAGGTAGTTTAATGTTGGTTGCTTGATTTCTGGACCTAGAGTTAGTTTTTCAACAAAAATACCAAGCAAGAATCGAGGCATGTTGCTTTTTTACGCTCATACTCCTGACACACAATACATTAAACATTTACTTCTACTCTTCGTCGTTGGTTTGTCATCTTAAGGGCAAACTTTGTACTTAGGTACTTATCTCCGATAAAATATAGGCTATAGACTACAGGCGGCAGAGACTGAGTGGTTACTAGTTGAAAATGGTTCATTCCCTTCAAGGGTGCTGAGGGAATACTAAATAACAGTGGAACAGGGAGGGGGTTGGATTTGGTGGAAAACTGGAACTGACTGCTGGTCCAAGTCACGTCCACTTATGTCCTTGCTGGATGGACATCTGACCAAAAGCTCGAAGCCGTTCGAACCTGAACTGAACTCAGCCTTCCAGTTCACGAACTTTTAGCACAATCATTGATGGCATTCCACGGTCAACCAACGCCAGAATGTGAACATTACTTGTCCCTACTATATTTACGTACCAACCTACTCGTCAGACCAGAAAACCTATTCTGTTCTGACTGAGTGACTGAACTAAGCGTATATTTCTTATCCTCAGCACTTCGGCTGATTCATATCTTCTTGCAGAAAATATTATATTAATAAAATAATAAATTCTTTAATCACAAATACGCAGCCCACTACAACTGCACTATTGAGTAATCCAACACGTCAGAATATGGATCTATGTCATGTCATGAGATTTGTCAATTTTTTGCCGAAACTCTCAGTATATGCAGTTTAAGTGAAACGAAATCCCAAAAATTCGGTTTTATCCCCGGTATAAAAAGCTAATAAAAAGATGGAGCATCTTGTACTTTCTTCCTCTCTTGTGGATTTTACTACTAAATCCGAAGCTTCCTACTCCTGTTTGCTACTCAAAGTGACGGTAAAAAATGAATACAGTTACACAAATAAACAGCAAAGAACTTTCCATAATATTTATATGCACAAGTCTTTAGTTCAGATTCACCCTCAGTTTGGCAAATCTTGTCTTGACAAAACAGAAACCTGACATTGGCAACCGATTTAAATGGCTTTTGAAAAGTGGCAAAAAAGCAATTTATGAAAATGCAAAGTGGCATATTATCAAAAACAACATTTAGTCAGTTTATTATCTTACAACAATTCAACTCAGCTTAAACAATCTCAATTCATTGGAACCCTCTCAGCTACTTTTTTAATCCACACGTGAAATTGGAGAACCGTTTTACATTCTTTAGCGTAACTCTGACAAATTCTTTAGATGTATAGATTAATTTCACCACGTGCTGCTGCTCGTTTTGTATGTTAATTAAAAATCTCCACATGCTTGGATTCGAATTATGGATATTCCCCATAAATCTATTATGCCATCCCAAATGGAACCAAATTTTGCCACTTCAGCGTTTTAAAAATTCTAATTTTTTTCAGTTTTGCCACAGTGAGTTTTTGGTTTTGATTTTCAAGTTCGAATTTTTGCCAAACTGAGTTTTGCCAAACTGAGGGGATACCCTTTAGTTCAGTGATGTGAATGCGAAGATAACCAAATTGATAAACGGTCATTACCCAAAAATTGCTCTGCCTTTGGTTTATAAACCCAATCCTTCCACTTTTATCCTGGTTTTGGAGTAAAGTAACGCAATCAAAATCTCACGGTTGAAATAACTTGATGAATAAAATATTTTGCATTTCACGGTCATCATAGCAAGCAGGAATTGCATGTGATAAGAAGCTGCATTCACTACAGACAAGGACTTTCCTCGTCTATTTCAAGGCAGTTTTAAGAAGTAAGAGAATCATCAGACCATAGCATTGCCCCTACTTTAGCAGACTTCAGAAGACAGGCAGATAAGCTAACACGGGATGCCCCTTGTCTTACAAGACTACTTACTACTTCTATTTAATTCTACTCCACTACTACATTGTTAGTCATCTTCTTGGTTCATTCAGGGGAGAAGAGAGAAGTAGGCTTAAATGTATTAGTCGCAGTCATAGTTTAAGTATAGTTTTAGTATAAGCAGTAGTGGTAGTAGTTGTATTAGTAGTAGTAGTAGTAGTAGAATTAGTAGTAGTGGTGGTAGTAGTAGTAGTAGAGTAGTAGTAGAATTAGTAATAGTAGTAGTAGTAGTAGTAGTAGTAGTAGTAGAATTAGTAGTAGTGGTGGTAGTAGTAGTAGTAGTAGTAGAATTAGTAATAGTAGTAGTGGTAGTAGTAGTAGTAGTGGTAGTAGTAGTAGTAGTGGTAGTGGTAGTAGTAGGAACAATAGTGGTAGTAGTAGTAGGTCCAAGATGGAAGACAATTTTTACGATAACGACCAAGTGTGACTCTGGTTCTATTTTTTACTTCCATGAGAGAAAGTGGAAGTGGTGGATTTTAGTTGAGAGAGTGGATAAAAAGAGAGTGAGACAGAAGGAGAGAAAGGAAGGCTAAGGAAAAGGGAATAAATGACGGTGACTTGGACTGGAAACTATATAGACTTGAGTACCTCCGGTTCTGTTGGCGAAATGAGGAAGCAAGTGTAAGATTAAGTGAGACATATTTCACAACCATTTTTATTCACCATTCTCTTAATTTGTGGACTGTCATATTTACAAAGGAGCTTACGAAATACTTTTTCTTGTTCCCTAGTCCATTTCTTTTTTCAATGGTGATAGAGTAAGCCATATAGTCTTATCATACGGCTGCTTTCTCTTCCCGTTTTCAATTCTTTTTTTTGAAAGCATAGGAATACGTAAAAGTCACATCTTTACGAGGAAGAGCTAAGTAATCTACTTTCACTTAACTCGGGAATGTTGGTGTACAGCCGAGACTTTGATTCAAAGCTTTAAATGGTAATTACTTTTTACAAATGAATTTTAAGCGTTCGTAGACTATTTTACGACTGGCAACTGGAGTCTTTTTTAGAAAGACTTATACCGTAACTTAATTTATATTTGGAGTTAGTGAGACAAATTTATCGGAAAATGTAGCAGTTGGTTGGCGGTGGGGGAGGTGATTTTTACAGAGTTCAGAATTTAAAATTAAAGGAATCACTGCAATTATGAAAGGTACAGCAATAATTGAGTTAGAACAGAAAAAAAATTAATTTTAGGGCAGCAATATCCCTTAAAAACAATCCAGACAAAAGAAATCTAACACCCTACCATACCATCATGCTATAAACCCATTTCTTAAACTCTGCTCTCGAAGAAAGTTACTAAACTCCAACACAAACATGAAATGCCTTCTCATCGTGCTTTGTTTTGCACCATTGTATTGTGCAAAAAAACTGTAACGGTTTAAGTTTATGTACCATGCACTCGTCAAGAAAGTAATTACTTTTCTTCAACTTGTATCACCTAAATGGAATAAAAACTAAATGACTTTAAGACCTCACCCTCCTTACCCTCCTGTCATTTCGAATACTTCAAATAAACAACTTAACTTAATTTCCGATAAATGAAATGACACAGTTTTGACACACTTTAACATACTTCCACTATAGGAACACATCTTTTACTAAATGATACTAAAACAAGAAGAAATCATCCTTCTTATATTTAGTTATAACTCCTAGTACGGCCAGACACGAAAGCAGAGGAAGATGTCAAGCTAACTCATCTAATAAATTGACTGTCACTCAAAATCCACTCCTGTAAATATGTCATAAATCGTCTTGTCTTGAAACTAATTTGATTTCCAACCAAGAAACAGCACAACCTTTAGTGGAAAACTCTTGTCACAAACTATTTATTGCCTCCGATAAACCTCAATTTCAAGCTATCATACTATTAAAACGTAAAAATGTTTGTGTTTGTTTGTATGCATCAAACTTTAGGTGCTATCTCCTCCTAGAGTTTTCACCCGATTTCAATTCTGATTGCAGATTCGAGCTTCTCATAAACTCGAATCGACGTTAAAGAAAAGAATTTTGAAATTCCAAAAATAATTTTCAATTTTTTTTCATAAAAATGTCAAAAAATCGGGGGGAAATGACTTTTTTTCACTTGTTTATGATCTATCCTAAAACGATGGTTTGAGTTGAATTAGATGATGTGATAAGGAGCAAGAGTTCTATCTCATGAAGAAATCATTAAATTTCGAAATAATTGAATGTGTCAAAAAGATTTGAAAAATACACTTTTGCAATTTTATGGGATGCATCCTATACGATGGTATTAGATCAAGATTTTTGGACGTGTCCAAAAATCTTGGTATTGGATGAATTAGTGGATCTAATGATATTCTCGAGCTCAGTCTTACATCAAACTTAGAGCACTTGTATGCAAATAACATGTCAAAAAAGTTACGGGTGATACTTTTTCTTAGAAGTACCGTAATTTAGTCGTAGTGGAATTAGATGACATGATTTTTACTTGACGTGCCTTGACCGCAGATGTTTTTACGGACTGGCATAATACGATTACCAGGTTTCTACAAAGTGAGAGAATTGGATAATCGGGGTTGTTACGGCCTTTTAGAATTAGAATAGCAGGGTTTCTACTGTTTAGAATAAGGGTAAGTGGCACGGCGGGGGAAGTGTTTAAAATAACTGAGGCCCAAGGCGGGGCTGTCTAGAATAAAGGTAGGCCAACGACCGGGATAATGTTTAGAATAAGGGTACTTAAGCTAACGGCGAGGAAATGTTTAGAATAAGAGTAGGTGAACGGCGGGGGTAAGGTTTAGAATAAGAGTAGGTCAACAGCGGGGTTGTGTTTAGAATAAAAGAAATAGGGGTGGTCTGTATATGTATAGGTACTAGGAACGGCCGTATAATATGCGGGTGGTGTAGTAAATATGCTTATGCAGGATGCGACGGCTAGATTTGGAAAACTTTGCTATCGCGGCGGAGAAGTAAGCCTCTCGCCGGCCGTCAACGTTTTAAATCGAAGACCTAACCGTATGACCCGATTTAATCGGGTCCCCGTAGGCTAGTCTAGCTTAAATATTGTTATACATAAATATTACGAACGCAAACCCAAGGGCTTCGTCCCAGAAAGCCTCCTGAATAGCCTTAAGATCTACAATAAATGTCGTTTGGATTATATTTTCCTTGGGGAAATTATTGATGAGAAATCTACATTGATCCAAAATACACAAACAGTTATAAAATAAACTGTTTGCAATGCCATGAATGCATGCAATTCAACCTTAGATCCTCAGCTATAGTATTATGGGCGGAGTTCACTCATTAAATAGTTAATAGCCCACCAACAGTAAGCCGGTTTAATATGAAGTACCCATCAAAAGTTTTAAGAAATTAGGATTTCGGAGAGGAAAGAAGAGCCATAAAGATTTAAGTTGAGTAACGATGCCTCTGCCTCGTTTCTTTTAATTAATGTCACCAGCTCGCATTTACGTTTGCAGAAAAAAATAGCCAAACTCGTGTACTGCGGGATGCATGGGGTTTTTGTTAGTGAAATTAAAACGGTTTGGGGAAAATGGTATTTAATCATTTTTCAACAACTTTCCTTACAGTACTACTACTCTCGATTTTTCTAGAGGTCTGAACAAACTTTCAAAGTACCTACTTTCATGCTTTCTCTCCGTAATTAAAATGCTTGCAATCTCTCGTCAGTACTTCCCTGTTAGTTCAATCGAATCCAGATTTTATGACCGGTGTCTTTACTTCATAAAACAGGCACACAGGCAGGTCCAATATAAATAATCATGCCGCAACTTTCAATAAAACTTCGGAAATTTGGCTCCTTCTATGTACGTAGAAGTTTTCAGTAACCTCAATGGGGTAATATTATGTTATTTTTAGTTCGTAGCATGTGCATCTCTAGTAGTCTTGAAAGTAGTGGTTGCATGTTTTAGAGCATTTTTGTACAAATGATGTATTGAGAAAGTCTACGTTCTTGCCGTTGAAAATACCACACAGTAAATATCATCTTCCCTAGCCCAATTTGCCATTACTTTGTTACCTTTTGAGGTTAAGTAAATACATTCCAGGTTCATACTTTCATAGTAAATTAACTTTAGATATACTTATTCCACAAAGTAATAAAAATGCCGTAGGCTCACCCTCCACAAACCACTTACTTAATAGTTTTGATCTTGGTAAAAACTTTTCTTGTCCAGAGTCCCCATACCCATGCTTGTAAATTTTATATCCTGTGTGTGAATATGATGAGCCCAAGTAATCGAGCTTTAATTTACTGTCCCCAAAGTTTTTACTTTCCCAAGTTTTATTTCTCCTCTGTTCTGCTCATCACGACTAAGGCTATTTAATGACCAAAACTTCCAGGAAAATATTTGTTCAGTGCTGCTTTCCAAAATAAGGAAACCGCTGGTCAAATATTTTGAGATGTAAGTTAGTCCAAATATGAAGAAGAACTATGACCTTGAATGATTCCCATCATAATTTCTCTACTGCCTTAAAACACTCCAGAGTTACACCAATCGTGCAAAAGGCATTTATTCAGGGCTCAGGTGGCTTTTAAACCAATCATCCTTTCCACCCACCCGACCCATGTTAACGGTCTTGAGTGGTTAATCCAATTTTGGCACAAAAATAGACAATCATTGGAACCCTTCTGGGAAAGGATTTATAATTAAATTTACAATAGGATTACAGCCATTGTAACAACCGTGTAAATGCATATGGGACCGTCCTACATTCTTCTCTATCACTTTGGCTCTGTTACCTAGAATTGGTATTCATACCAATAAAGTTGTTTTTACCAATCTAATCCAATTCTATTATTCTATCAGAATGGGAAAACAGAACTATAATAAATTAAATGATCCTGGAACTCAATGTTATATTCTATTTCAAATGCTTGTTTTTGGTTTCCATCTACTCAACAGTCAGAGTTATAGAAAGTGGTAGGGGAAATGACTTAGATAATGATTCACAAGAGAAGAAAATCGCTTGTTTAAAAACATACGAAAACATACATACTTTCAATTGACGATGATAGGCGCATAGAAATTGGGGGCTGACAAAAGATAAATCTGACTAGTTTCTCTATATACCGGATTTGTTCCTGCTTTTAGATTTTGAAAAAGACAGGATTGATATCAACTGTCGTTTTTATCGTACTATTCCACTATTAATGGGCATTCATTTATGCCATATCTCAATTTAAAACCGTGCCTACAAGTCACCAGTACTTATAGTAAGTAAAGTATATAGGTAGATTAATATCTGTACTAGATAGATACATCAGTTCATAACATGGGTTGCATATCAATATTATACACCATCTCATTCCAATGCTTGTCAACTTCAATCCTTCCCCTCGGTCTTACTCGACAGATTTGAATAACCCAGCCATAATTAATTTAGTTTGACAGATTATTAACCAACGTCGAATGAAATCGCTCTGCCTGATCAGCCATATCTCTAACCCAGCTAAACTATAGAGCTGTAAGTATCACATGTAAGTATGCAGTTTTAAAATACAGCAGCTCGTCAAGCTCGATTTTCTGAGGTGGATACTCCTATCCTTAGCAAATATTTTACTTTTACTGTACGCTTAAGGAGAAAGGGACAGGACAAACTAAAGAAAAGTTGCATTAAATAGTGAAAGTGGCTCGAACGGCCGTATGGATTCGATGATGCATTAGATCGAAATCTAAGCCGCTGTATCACATAACATACATGTCATCTCTATTTACTATTTTGTATTCCAAAATCTACACTCTAGTTGTGTACACGCATTTCTAGCCAGTGTACACATTGTAGAAGTGCACCATTATTTGCTTTACCGATACATATAATTATCTGTAGAGCCATCTATAAATATCAACGTCCATATATCTTACTTTATATGCTTATTTCCAAGAACGGCAATAACTATCAAGTAAAGGAGGAAACCATGCTGTCAGGTCAGTCAGCAAGGATTTCAGGGGTCTTCTGCGGTACAGTTCTTCTGCAGTACAGACAGTACAGTGAAATAAGTCAAAGAATAGCGATGGAATATGGGATCCATCTATCAACTATAAATGAGTTGTATAGTCGAAACTAAAGTAACGAAACCTGCTTGCCTAAAGCATGAAATAGGATATGGTCGTTTAATTCCCCATTTGACGTAATGAATATCACAACGATTTCCTCTGGAAGTTAGCTACTTCATCTTTGTAACCTCGCATTTCCTAGTTTATCCCAAAGAAAAATCAAAACACATTATTTATTTTACTGTGCAATAATATTCTACCATAAAAAACTTTCTTCTCTCAGGTAAATTGGGTATTATTTCTGCACCGAACTGGGACAAGCAAGCCAGGTTTACATCAGTGGATACATTTTTCTGAAGGGTTAAATTTCTATTTTAAGGCGAAAGGAAGAAAGTGAGACTGCTTTAAAAAAGTAGAATGAGAAAAATATATAAAAGTTAAGAAAGCAGGGACCGGATATGACCTATCTTTTCCTTAGATATTTTTTTCCGTTTCCTACTCCAACCTTCTTATCATCGACCGTCTCTGTATTGTATAGGCTTCGCATTGTGGATGCATACAGTGCTGTAGAAACTTGTTGGAATACTTATGCATATTTTACCTAAGTATTAAACAGAGCTAACTTTCTCCGGCGCATGAAATATCTAAGTATATAAGCGGTAGCAAGGGTACACGAACAGTAATAAGAGTCAACTAGAGCTACAGTTAACATCCAGCAGCAACATCACCTTTAGACTAGTAGTAGTTGTAGCTTAACTAGCAAGCGTTGTGAGTTCTGAGGGACTCATGCCAAGTTTCACAATATTCTCTGAATTCTTAAACTATTACAAAACCTGCTAATAGGCACAATACCGTAGAAAATACCCTGTTAAATAGTAAATTGAACCCACCAAACTTTTAAAGAATGTATACTTACTACAACCCCCCTTAATATCACCAACCCCTTTTTACACTATTTCCTGCCGTATATGTCTGCTTACTATTAAACTTCCATCCCTAATTTAGATACAGCTCGTACAAGTTTCTCGCAAAACTTTTCACCATCTCATCGTCTCTTTTCTGAAGAATTCAGCATTTCCGGTAAAGACTACCTTCCCCTTCGTGTCTCGGCAGCAGTCGAATAGCACACTCTTTCCAGTCTCGGTGCCAAGTCAAATACTCAAACGGTGACATTAATAGTCAAACAAGTTAAACAACTCTTCTACAGCTAATAATAATATAAACTTCCACTTTAGACTTCTGGCTACAGCCTACAGCCTACAGCAGCGTATAAAAAAACTTTCTTTTAGTAGAAGTGTATGATATGACGATACGCTTTCATAGTGGTTGTGCCTTTGAAGTTATAAGTGTACTTCTAGGTATCAAAAGTCAGTAGAAGGCTTCGGCATCTTTGAGTGCTTTCACGCAAAACTTTTTAAGCGCGTCCAGTAGTAACTAGAACTAGCGTTTGGCTGGCTACCTAGCTTCCCTATATGTGAGATTGGCTAGCTTATTAGGGTCGTTCTACTTTAGAAATGTTTTAAAGATCTTGGAAAAGATTAATTTTCAAAGTATTTAAACCCTTTACTGTACGGTACTAACGGGAGTGCAGTGAATGCATGATCTTTAACATAGTTTAGTCTTCCATCTTTTCAGATACAATGTTGCAAAAGATAAATGGTTATCTAACTTTTGGAAGAGCTTCGGGTCATCCCTATGTGAATAAATGTATAAAAGTCATCATCTCTTTAGACAAAGCTTCGTCCTCTTTTTAAGAAGGATCAGAGAGAATGCAAACTTTTAAGTTACATCAAGCTTAAGCTAGATGGATACATAAAGTAATCTAACAGAAGACACGAGCAACCAAGAAAGTAGGAGAAGTGAGGAGAAATCCTCAAACAAAATAATCACCTTTAGCAACTTTAGCCAGAATCTTAGATAACAATATTCACCCCTTAACAAGTAGTGAGGCCATGGTAGCTGCTGAAATACAAGAAACAACAAGAGGAAGAAGACGAACAAGAAAAAACAAAAGTTGCTCTCTGCTTTGTTTAGGGATTTCAAAAGTAAAAGTTTAGCATAACAAAGGATTATTAGAGCGGAACTCTCTGTTGCTGCGTTAACTATGGGGAATTTAACCAGGAGAAGTGAAGATGTAGAACGGATCTAAAGATTCCTTAACGTTAATTCCGCTGCGTTAACTGATTTAATGGGATGAGCCTCTTGGAATTTTCATTGTATAGCTCCCATTGTTAAGTTGTGTCTTTTATGTAAACTTTTGCCAATAATGAACAAAAGTTTGAGTGTGATTGTTAAAAAAATGTGATGTTCAACACATAAAATCCGTCGTTGTATTAGAAAGAACACGTAGTTTCTGCATTTTATCTCCGGTGCCTCCGATCCCCATTTACTTCCCATATGCATTCAATATTAGATTAAAATCCTCTCTTAGCTCATTCACACGTCGACTGGCCAGACTTAAGCGATAAGTTATTCGAGCTTTCTCTCTAGTTTAAGTATGCTTCTGTATTATTCCATGTTATGCAACCACTCATGAGTTCCGCCCAAATGGGAGAAAGTTGGACACAAAGGGGTTTCCCATTTTAACTCAAAGTAGCACTCGTACATTTCCCATTTGCGAATCAAAATATTTGCCTTGTAGATTTAGGTACGTTGTAGATTGCCTTTCAATGCCTTTTTGAATATTATCTTCGTATATTGGCTTCTACTACTATGCTAGGGTTGGTATACTGTTGGCTGGGTTGACTGGTAGCTGGAGAAAGTGTATGTACATGTGTTGGAAGGTGAAGGGTCATTTCCGTTGGAATCGGCTGTTACCTTTCTTGGAGAAACTCCACAGGGAAATGGATAATGGAGCAGAAAACTTATATACTGTGACAGGTAAGACGAGCCCAATAGGACGAGAGTGAAATAGTTACCTTATGCACATCTCTGTAATAACATGATCTTCGTTTTCTACAGGGTACGGACAACGAGCTCTATGTCACGGCTGATGCATTCCATTCCTGATCAAAGACTGATTCGATCCACCAGGAAATTGGATCTAGCTCCGGGATTCATTGCAAAAACGGAACAAACATATTTTTGTTTGTGTAATATCAGTCGGTGTAGTTGCAAATAAAGATCAGTTTAGGTAGGCAAGCGTTTCAATTCCATCTAGATTCGTTCACGTCTCAGGGTAAAAAACAGGAACAGTTAGTATTATATTACTGTATCTACAATATTCGAAATATGCAAGCAAGATATTGATGAATGCCGATTTGAATTCTCAAAGGAGTCACACCAACTACAAAAAAAAAGTTACCTATGATATTTTGAATCTTTATAGTATGGTTAGAACTTGAAGTTAGCTCAACATCTACTTCATCTATTTGATAAATAACTTCGGTTAGCTGTAAAACCAGCCTAAGAATGCAGATGTATGTAAAAGAGTAAAATCGAAGGTGTATATTTTTAGTTCAATACATTGATTGGCAAACTCGTTGTATGGCTCGTATTATTTGTTTGGATTCCGGCTCTTTGTTTCGCAGTCATAGTTTGCTAAATTGAGGCGGAACATAGGTAATTGGATAAGTCAGCAAACTTGCTTTCGTTTATAAGAAAGCTGTTTAAAAATAAAGGAGGTTTAGGATTTTTCTCCTGTCTCTATAAAATGATTAATTTAGTTCTTTGAAATCCCAAGAGAACAAAGGAGCTCTATTTCTGCCAGTATAATTAAATAGCGAGAACCTGTTAGATACCTTGAGGCTTATGTTTTCAAAATTCCATAAAAAAGGGAGGCTACCTCATCTCTGCTGTACTTCCTTTATTTATCGTTTTTTTCTACTATTTATTCACCTGAAAGAGTATGAATTAAAAAGTGTACATACATATTAGGTACCTTTTTTGTGGAATACTTTCCAAAGTAAATTCTTGCCTTTCAGTCAGATTCAGATTCTTTTTGAGACAGCCAGAAGGAAGTTAAGTGATGGGAATAAGAGTATGAGTTAAATGAAATAGCAATCTAAAAATGTAAATGTTGTTACAGCTGCTCCTCCAGGTAGGCTTTTAAGCAAAATTACTCAGAAATATTCATCAGTTTTTGTTTTTCCATCTCATCCCAATGTCTTATTTAGATAGTGAAAGGACGCTAGGCTGTTTTTGGCCTGCATACCTTAGAAAATATGCCTGGGCAAGGTTACTCTGTAATTTGTTATACTTACCACGTACCCTTAATACGTAAAGCTAAGAATAACAAAGGGTTCTTAACAAATCTTGTGCTTTGTATAATTTCTCCGGATTCCGCTACTTTGTGTGTAAGAAATTGTTGTAAAGTAGGGGTGCTCTTTGCTTTTTAGCCCATTCTAGGGCTATATAGGTTGTCATGTCCGTCCGTCCGTTCCGACGAGATTTCAGAACCTACCCACCCGATCGGACTGAAAATTTGCACACAGGTGGCAACTGCGCTAACTAAGTGCAGTGCGAAAGTTGAGACCAATCGGTCCAGGCAAAGACCCGTGGAAGTCAAAAAACCCCACCGGGTCGTTACATTGCCTGAAATATATTTTTCTACTTTTCCACCAAAATCACAAAAATATCAATGTTAAGAAAAATATATAAATGCTGTCAAAAAGACAAACAGCTATAAATATTGCGCAAAGCGCCCTGGAATGGGCTCTGCTAGCTGCACTTGGAGGTTTTTTAATTGAAAAAATAAGGATAAGAGTAAAAAGTTCTACACTCTAAAAAATCATACGAAAGAACAAGATGGATGCTTGCTTCCTTTTAAGTTCTGAAGACAACTAGGAAATGCAGAGGTAGGGGTAGGATGTTGTTGCTGAACGTAATTGTGGGTAATACCATTATAATATAATTATATGCAATAACAAAAACCATAATAATATGCAATAATAATTATGTGTAAGAAAAGGGGTTTAGTAGATATAAGCAGGAAATTTTGTATTTAAGATGAAGGATAAGGAAATCCTTTTTAATAGTGTATTTAATTTTTAATTCTACACGTGGTTTAAAGTAACCAGAAGATTTTAAAAACATATTTTTTATGGAGTTATAATTATAAGAAATTAGAGTTGTAAAGATCTTTTAGGATAGGATTACACTTTTGAGAAACATGGGCTTGAAATTCAGACCATTATGATTTGAGTATATATGCTTCAATTAATCTATAGAGTTTACTCGAACGGCTATCAGTATGCTTAGCCTCTTATGTGTCTACAACCTTCAGATTTGAACAATAATTCATTAATTTAACTTCAATACTCCGTCCCATCCAAGTGAAGTAAAGACTCCTTTTAATTTGTAAAAAGTCTATTTATCAAAAAGCAGATCTGCTGCTAAGTTATTAAACCCTCGTGAGTGCTTTTGGCCAAATGTTATGGGCTATGTTATGGGTTAAGTATATGATATGATACGAACTATGCATGTTAAAGTAAGCTCTTAGTTAATACTATGAGCACTACCCCTAAATCAAAGGCAGTATATTTAACATTTATAAAGGGAATCTAATTT
This sequence comes from Hydroisotoma schaefferi, assembly GCA_034682405.1. Taxonomy (NCBI): domain Eukaryota; kingdom Metazoa; phylum Arthropoda; class Collembola; order Entomobryomorpha; family Isotomidae; genus Hydroisotoma; species Hydroisotoma schaefferi. The sequence continues at coordinate 31,295 of JAQFZX010000750.1, forward strand.
ATCGTTACCCAGACCCGGAGGCAGATTTGCTTTCTCCTCTCTAGCTTGCTGCGATCTAACAGTTTATCTTCTTGCTTTCTGTTGTATTTACTTTGGAATAAGCTAGAAAATTGGCTTTTCATTACTAGGATTAATTTCATATCCACATCATTACTATTACTACCATTAGTTTTTTTATTAGCCTTACAACAGAAGGAACATGTTTAGCAGCCAAGCTATTTATCCATACCTTTCAAAACTGATTTTTAATTATGCCTTTGGGTAGTAGTACACCGACTAGTTCAATATTTTGACTTCCTTTCATACTGCTTAGATTTATCGTCAGTCAAAATCGCCTAACAAAAATTAAGTTACCGCTTCATGTACCCTTGAATAATCAAGAGTAAGAGTGAATGAATAAATGAACAATCGGTTGACAGATAACAGTAAAGTATGATTGAGCGATGCTCTATAATTTAATTTTGATTTTTTTAAATGATTAGTAAAGGCAGTGACTTGAGAGATATAGAAAAAAAACCAAGCCATTCATTCTGGTAAATATACTAAAGCTCTAGTAAAGAATAGTAAAACCTTTAGATTAGAGTAACAATACTGTGTAGGATGTTTCGACAAGTTTAAAAACCAATTTGAGCAGGTTTCCTGGTTTTTGTACATACCAAGCCAATTTCAGGGTTTAAAAGCAGAGGAACACATTTTTATTCAAATCCTAGAGCTTTTTTTGGAACAAGAGTTTTCAAGAAAATTAAAACAGATTAGGGATATCAACAGACACTGAGCCTGATTTTTCTCTCTTTAGAAGCCACTGAAAGGGCCAGTGCAGTAGTCAACGTTAACGAGGGGCTCTCTAAATTGCTTTACTTATCTCATTCTAAGCAACGTCAACTTCACAATATAAGAACTGCGAAACAACAACTCCTACTACGTTATTTCTTATTATTCCATCACACTGCCTCCCAACTCCCAACAAACTCTTTAAGGACCTTAAAAGAGCAGAGGCCCACATCCAACGGGGAGTAGTAACAGTTTGAGTAAAATAATCGCAGTGTAAAATACCAGATAAAATCACGTACGAACAAGCGTTAATAAGACTAACAATAAGCTTAAAGAGTTGGGAACATTTGTCCTATTGTCGTAATCTTGAATTCCACTGGCGTTTCCAACTTGTCCAAGGACTGTCGCCTACCATTATTCTATTCTGTTTTCATAGTCGTTAAATAAACACACCCATACTAACAAGTAGTTATAGAGTCCTTGGAGTGTTCGAATGGTCTTTTACACTGGACACAAATGTCCAACTTAATGTTCTTTATGGCCGGTTGAAGCTGCAGTTTAGTAAGATTCTGGGGTTCTTTCTCGTCGCTCTATTATCCGCCATTGTTGTTTGTTGGTTCTTGGCTAGTATGTTATCTTAGTTTCTGTTTATAGAAGGGAAGTTGTCAACTTAATTTTAGAAAGTCTGAAGTGTCACAATTCCATCCCGGTTTGAGAGTTAAACCTTATGTTCAAAAGCTATTAAAGAAAGGATGCATCGGTTAGTTTAAATGCTGATATGAACGCTATAATGGTTTATTTTAGACGCGTAAAATATTGTATTCACGGTCTCCCAGAAAAAACTCCCAATAGAAATTCGTACCGTCGTAAACAACTAGAGTTTGAATTGGAATGAGTCCAAATACTTTTTGTACTTATAGGTCATGGATTGGCACTTAGTTTATGACTATACCTTCCCACTTCTAAATTACTTTGAGTAGTCATAATTATTCCTTTTTGACAAAGTAACCCAATGAGGCAGTTGATTTCTCGTGTTGTATTTAATTATTACGACCGGACGGAATTACTCTTAGTACCACTTTTTCTGTCAAATTATACCGAATTAATAGTACCAAAAAGGGTTATTACTTAGGTTGGGCTTGTTGGCCCATTTATTATGCCTAGTTGATCGTAAACAAGCCCGTATGGTACATTTGTAATGATTTGACAATGGAGTTCACTCACAAGCCTTCTTTAAATATCGTTTACGTAGCTCTACTAATAATCACGTACTCAGTAATTTTACTTGGGTTTAACTTATTTACAGTCGACAATAAAGCTCGATTTCGTGTCTTATTTATATCATAATTGGACCATCGAACGAGCTCTTTCATTCAAATGGATAAATATTTATTACTCTACCGGAGACCGGATATGGCCGTTTCATAGTTTTAGTGGTGCATGGCATTGGATTGGAGAAAATGCAACAAACGGAGGTAATGGTGTCGTTTGGTTGACTTAACTACCGGGTTGACTAGAGTAACGGGTTTATTCAATAGCCTGTGTAGGATCTGATAAGAGTATTAATATTCTTGTCCATGAGAACCCTACAGTTTTCGCTCCTTCCTATATTTATGCCAACGAAGGGAAAATTCTAAATTTTGAGAGCGTTTAATTCAATCAAAGTAAATAATAAATAAGTAAACATAGTTGGAATAACAATATTTCCAGAGAGTACAATCCCACAGTAAATCCACGATTTGCCAAAGAAATCGAATTTGGGTGGTTCTATGATGGTGGAGGCTTTTTATGAAGGTCTTCACGACTTTTATAAATGGATTCCCCTTCCGTTACCATAAAAGTAATTTCATGTGGATCTTCTACCTCATTTTCCCATTGATCCTGTGGATTTTGATCGATCTCCGGAGCCACTTTTCGGAGCGCTTTGATTTTCCTCCATAATTCCCGAAGGTTTCTAAAAGTCCATCCAAAACCGGTTGACATTGCATTTATTATGGAATCTCCACAGCTAAATCCCTGTCTACGATGGTCTCCCCACTCTTCTACAAAATTGTCCAGACCTTCATACAAATCCCAGTGTCTATCATCCTCATCATCATCATCATCAAGGGCATCTAAATCCAGTAGTTGATGGCGATTTCCATTTCTATCAGCTTGTCCTTCCGTAGATGAAATATTGTTATTTAGGACATTATCCGGTTCAGTGATATTGGCATTAGTGGGGTGTTGATACCTTCCATTGAGTCTCATACGGATTTCAGGAAGGTATCCAAATAAATCGCTGGTAGTAGAAGCATCGTATGATACTGCGGCGACGTCTATTTTGATTTCATCAAGTAGGTTCGGAATGCGTAGGATCATACAGTGAAGGCAGGAACAATTGCTAGGGTCTTTGTGGTTGAGATTTTTCCTACCAAAAAATGAACTCAGTTCTTTTTCCACATTGGGGGAAAGTTCCTCTGGGATTGGTATGATTTTGATAGCTATAAATACGCACAAATTCCACAAGTTATAGTGTTTTCACCAAAGTTAAACGTTTGTAAAGTAAAGAAAGTGACAGGCCACGCTTGCTAGTCGTGCCCTTAGACAGAAATAAATAGTGATACATAATTAATCCACTGATGTAATAATAGTCTCACAATCCACATGAGGTTTGGAGGCCTGAATGGAGACATTATTGTTATTATCATTATGTGGTTGGGACTCCCTGGGTAGCACGCTGTTGGTTGTGGTGCTTGATATGACTCCTGCTGCGGTTCGGAAATTCTTGCTCATCGCGTTTTCAGATTTCCCATTGAAACCATTTGTACTTATTTTCATGTCAGCTTGATCTTCAATAAACTGGCTGTCCGCAGTTGCTGCTGCTAAGGATAATGTTGTGGACATGCTTTCTCTAGACTGTTCCGCAATAAAGTTAACTTTACTTGCTTTTACTGCAGAGAGTATGGACAATAATTCTTGTATTATGCCTCTATACTTTGTAGGACACGTTATAGGTTACTGGATTTCAGGGATATTGCTTAGTTACCCGACTTGTAATGCTAAAGGTGACAAAAGTCAGTACTTATCGGTCATGTGCGTTTACTTATACGCATATGGTGGTGAGGCAAGTTTGTAAATGAACGAATAATACCTTAAATGTCAAGAGAGTAAATGTCAATTGATACAAGAAAATGATTTAAACTTTTGTTTCCCAACATGTTGTTGGCAGATTTCAAGTTCTTGCTTCAATGATAAACTGCTAAAAAAATACTTTTAGTGGTGGATCCAACTAATGAAATTCGGTACGGGTAAATCCTACAGCCACAACGAAAGGTATTATCACTGACGGCTTGACGATACATTTAGTAAAATGATAAATAACCTTCTATGGATAGTGTCACAAGTTAAGTCTGCCTTGATTAATGATCTTTTAGCAATAAAACTAAAAAGAACAAACGAGATGCGCTGTGTTCAAGAAAAGTCACGATTCCATCCATCGTTAACTGTTGTTGTTCTATTGCTAAACGGGTTTATGATTAAAGAAGAAAATAGTCTACTTGATTGATACAAGTAAAAGGCACCAATGCAATGCAGTAGTAGCAGTATTAGTGGTTATAACGAAGATCTTAGCTGCGCCGATTTAAGTAAAACAAAACAGCAATCCCGACTCAGAATTATGGCTTTGATAAATTTTGTTGGGATCCCAGATCCCATTAAAGGATTTCATAGAGCAGCTTGTACTTCAACATTGCGTACAAATCAAATGTACAGAATGTCTTTTTACCAAAGAATTTGATAAGACTAACGACACTCACAGTGAAAGTAATATTATATATTTTACAGTGTGTTTTCTTAGCTTCCAACATCAATTCACGATTGTTGAGTTCGGTTGTTAATTACATTACATTGATCGCTCTAGTCTAGAGTATTTCTTTTATTTAACTTTAGTTAACTTTATTTAACTTCTATTTTGTCTCTCATAAGTTATGAAGAGACTCATTCCAAAGTCAAACTTTTGATTCAGGATAATAAAACTATTATAACCTTTTAAATCATTTGTAAAGTCTCCAAGTGCTAGAATATTACATTGCAATGAGATTAGTTGTAAAGAGTTCAAAGTTTTAGTCTGAGTGGGTTGGCAAGTGCGTAGAAACACAAGCCAAAAGAAAATCAAATGAATTAGATAATTAAGGCAAGCATAATTAAACGTATTATATTAAATAGTTGGGAAAAGTTTGTTTGTTAACCTATTGAAACTTCTAAATATACTGTACATAACTATAGTCAGAAAAGTTCCTTTAAACTTTCTACAAATTAATCATGTAATTTTAATGCAAAAAACTGTAAGACTAACTTCTATTAAGAACTATTTCAAAATATTCAAGACTAAATACGAATCTCACCAATTACAGCTAAAGTCTGAATAGAATTTATTTAGAGTTCAGCTCAACCCTATAGTTCTGCCCTGCAAAAGGTATAATTTTCATTTCAATTTTATTTCAGACCGATTGACTATGAATGTTTGATGGAGGGAAACATCGTGTTCATTTACCGATTAAACTTGTTCTGCCTGCATGTAACATAAGTACAGCGTGCATACCATTCATTATTTGTATTAAGTTGTCGTGTATGCGTAAAACCTACTAATCAAGGCGCGTTTGATTTCTTTCACCAATAAAGGTATTCGTGTACTCCAAGATCACATCGGTCTAGTATGGTAGACCATTAATTTGTTCTTTGCTTTCACTGTGTAAATTTACTCTCTAATCAACATTCACCAGGACGGGGAGAAAGGGGAATTCTAAAGCAGTGAAGCCAGCCTCGTTCTACAATACACCGCTCAGTATTGGTGTTGTAATTATTCGCAAAAAAATCTCCTATGGGGTATGCCAATTCATGCTAAGCCAAAAATAAAGAAAAATCATTCTATAAATGGTTACTTTTTCAAGACCAGTAAATAGAAATAAACCAATGCAGAGCCTGTTTGAAAATTTATTCTTTATCATTCGAATCCCAGACATGTTAAAAGGTTCTATCACTTACACAGGATACAGTACTAAAAAACTAAACTAAATCCAATGCTTTTTCTTTTAACCATGCAAAACAATCATTACCTTTCATGCTATCCTTCTGCGGATACTGCAAGACTAAACCTAAGAGCAATTGTATGTAGTATACACCTACAATGCAGTCAGCCAGTCCATTATTGAAAGTCAGTTTGGTCGAGTTGAAAAGAAAAACAATCGATATGCTTTCTCAACTCAACCAATACAACAACAGAAGTTCATGGAAGATGTCCAACTTCATTCTTTTCCAAAAACGACCCAGAATTTTGAGCTTAGCTAGCTGAAAATTTCAGTCATTTCTATTCCTGGCAAGATCTCTAGAGAGAGATCCGTCACAAATGGCTTGCCCTCCTTTTGTATAATACAAACGCGACCTTACAGACCTGCAACTCTTGTAGACTCTATCTAGCTATCCTATAGAAATAATAGAGCTTTCTCCATTCTCCACCACTGACTTGCAAAAGCCCAGCTGAAGGGTGAAAAATCCTTCGATCCGTAGACTTTGAAAAATACTATTCCGACGGCTGGCTTTAATTCTCCATCCGTCCGTAGATTTGACGGGATGACTTTCTCAGCAGAATCTAACCTAACCAAACCGGTATGTAGTAGGCACGGGCACAATGGGTTGGTGAAGAGAAACCCTAACTAAACCGTCGTCCAGCTTTATATTCCCATTTAATACGTAGACTTAACATTTACTTCTTGTTCCAATTCCAAATACGGGTACTTCAAATAATACTGATGCTTTAAGCAATAAAAGGACCCTTTGCGGAATCCTCGCATGGGTAGACAAGGGTCTTGACAAACTCGGTGTAACACGACGGTTTTACCAATGATTGCTGAGAACCGCAGTGACTATTCTATCCTTCTCGTCAGCTCCAATCTCAATTTCAAGGAATTCTTTCCGATTAGTTAAATAAGCTTTTAGAATGATCTTATATAGAAGGGATTCCTACTGCATGGAGTCAACGGTTGTCGCAGTTTAAACGAGGCCAGTGCAGTGTCAGTGAGAGAGTAAAACAAAATATTGGGGTACGGGAGTCTGAATAAGCGTCCTCCATATTCATTGCTGTTTAGCATTTGAATAGAACCTATTATTGGATGTTGTACCCTGAACATAAATCGGAACGACTATAGTCTTCTTTTAAAGCATTAAAAGTCAAGTTCGACTCCAACCTTGAATGCCAAAGAGTTGAAACAACTTTTAATGCTTGTAATTGAGCTGCATCAACGATTGACAATTTCTCCAACAACGAACAATTGGCAGTTTCTTGCCAGTTCAATTAAAAGTAGGGTTAATTTCTTAAATGAATTTGAAATTACAATCCCCAAGGATGGAAATCAGTAGCAAAATTAATGTTCAATATAAGCTAATTTTGTAAGTAGATACTCTGTTACTAGTACTACAAATGAACTACTATTATTGTTACTATAATCTAATTACAACTTAAAAGCAGCTCGAGCGTTGGACAATATTTTTTAGTAGCGTGACAAAGAACAAAGGTTACGTTCTTTATTAATAACTCTTCTAACTTTTATACAAGTTTAAGAAGATAATTGATCCCAATTTCCATCTTCCCCTTTTACTTTCTCACTAAAGAGACTTAACGTTACTTAACTATTTCTTGGTCCTTATGATACCTATGTAATATTTGTGTGTGCATGTTTTGATGTACTATAAGTGTGGATAAATTGCACCCACCAGCAGGCAAACTTTTTATCCCAAACTTTCTTTAATAACAATTTCTTTTTCGAATGATAGACTACTAAAGTTAAGCAATCCTTTGGCTCAATCTTGGGTTCACTGTTCATGTTGTGTTGACGTGCTGTCGTTCCTCATACACAGACCGAGAGTTGCATTGCATCACACGCATGACATGACGGTGACGGCTTAAGTTCTTTGGCTAAAGTTTCTAAAAGCGGGGTTGCTGCTGCAGCCATATTAAAAAGCACGATGATCCCTTTTTCACGTAATGGAAAAGGTGCTAGACGTATACAGATTGGAAGCTTAGGTAGACAGTAGGCATAAATGAAAACTCAGGTTGTACATAATGCTATTTAAAAAGTTGCGTAACAACTTTATATTGCTTATCGTATTAAATCCAACAGGAGTGGTTGAAACGCTCAAGACATTGTTTACTTCGTATTTACTTGTAGCAAGGGTAGGATGGGCTGTTATCGAAATATTACAAAAAGTAAGTATCCGTGCTCTAATAGAACTACCAAGTACCAATGCAAAGAAAGCAAGGGGCTTATTACTAGCGGAGCGGAAATAAATGCCCTGCTTCAGGGGGATGGAGAAAGAAAGTAATGAAGATGAAAGAAAGAGGAGGGTGAAAGGTGGTCTTAAATTTGAAGAAAGTCAGGTATTAAAGTGTTGAAGCTTTTCCACCGGATTGCTCTTTTAGGCTAATCATACAGCTCTGGGGTGCAAGTAGGGAGGAAAAATCAAACATGATGTGTGTTCATGGTGTGGATTTTGTATAACTATATGTCAGATAGATTTAAGGAGTAATGCTTGCTCCCTTTGGGTTATTTACATGCATGTGGCAACTTCTTGAAACGTAAATATTACTTCTGACGAAGCAGCACAGCTTGAAAGGGTAATTGGAGTTAAGGTTTATCTTTAAAAGTTGTATTTCAATTAACATAATATGTAGAGGATGCCCAAGAAAGTAAATAGCACAAAGGTGGTTGGTTTCCTGCGTTGGCCCTTACATCATCAAGTCATGTCGTTTTTATGCTTTGGCAAATGAAACGACTGAATTATGGGTGTAGTAATTAATTAAATTTCCAGTGAAATGTACTGCAAGAAACATTCCAGCAGTTAAACTGCCAGAATTTGGGATGAATGAGCACAGTTAACAGTTGGATTAATGATTCAACTTGTAATGTTGTAGGGTGGAAAGTTATGAAAGTTTATTAATTCGCCTTATTTTGTATTTATAATTTTACAGGTTAGAAAACCAATTTTAGCCTTACTTAAGTTATTACGGAAGATGTAACTGGCAGCTTCACTGTTTCGTTGTAATTAATTAATTCAAATACGTTATGCATCTACTTTAAATAGTATTCCTATCTTTGCTTAACGTCCACCTTTTACCATTGTTAATTAAACCAGTTAAAATCCTTATTTACATCCTTCAACGCCTCCTATCCTCATTCAGCAACTAATGTGATGAGAATCACTAAACATGAAAAATAACTGTTATAGTAGTTCTAGTATTTCCGCTTAAATGTACAAAATACTAAGGTAAGGTTAGTGCTACTTACAATAAAAAAGTAATTTACGCTCCAAAAGGCCCCTCAACATTTCAACAAATGGTCTTTATCTTACGGAAACGAGTGAAACGACTCTTGAAACTGTTATTTTTGCTTCTAAAAGTTTCACCTTAAAATTGCCATGCTCAATGCTAAATCTTTGCTCTATCTTTTAGCCACGTATTTTTCATCATTTTATGGTATCCTTCTCTCATTTTAATTTAATTGTTAGACGAGGCGGTGTAGCCAGCTATTCCAATCTTTTTCCCCACGCACGTTAACATTTTCCTTTTAAATTAAACATTTTTAATGTTGTTTCAAGTTTCAACACGCCTCATTTAGATAAACCTGAGACCACAAATTAAAAAGTTTTTGAAACATAGTCCAACCTTACTTCTATGAAGACAAGTAAAGTCAAGCTCTTCTCTAACTTCTCTCTTCCACTTACTTATTTTAGTTCCATTTATGGGCTCTTGTACAGCTATGACGCTTTCTATTCTAACCATTTATCAAACTACACACGCTATTTCCTTCACAAAAACGCCTAAAATTCTGCAAACACTTCAACTCCTTCGTATTCAGGAGTAAGTAATATACGAAGATGCCCTAAAAAGAAAGGAAAGGATTTCCTCCGAAAACACAATAAAATAAAAAAAGGCTCAGGTTTAACTTTGTCAGAAAATCCAATGAATTTTCTCTTTCTCGTATAATCGTCTAAGTTAGCATACTGGAGACTAGCAAAGCACATTTATTGAGCATAGCCCTATATCATTTCTTTGATAATGACGAATTACAAAGAAAGACTTGCAGACTTTCCATTACACTTGGTCTGGAGGTGTGACCCAAACCACGAAACGAAATCCTAGAACATCTAAATTGGAGCTTCATCGTACATCATTTCATCTCACATTCAAATGATAAACAGGTCCATACTCGCTAAAAGGAGAGCAGGTGGGGGAAAACAATAAGACGAAGACCAAAGGCCTTAAAAGCTAAATCCAGAGACGATTTTTTCTATCACTTTGAATCTCCAGGCCACACACGGCCAATGTAAAAGTAATAACTCGTAGAAAGATTCGCCGTATCTTACTTACAAGTTCCAAACCAACAAGCAATGTCTCCTTTACCTACGCTTAACAATAGTTCAAACTAAATAGTAAGTAGGTAGGGCTAAAGGCTAAATCCATCTCTATCTGGCCTTCTTACATATACCTAGTTAGTTGCACTCAAGCCTACCTTCATCGTAGTGAAAAACTCAAATGTAAAACTGTAAATGTAACTGTGGAGTAAGTGTTCCTTAACAAAATGTATGCTTTCTCGACAATATAACATGCATACGAACTGCTATGCTTCAGGGATGTAATTTATAGTTGACGTAATAAATCTCACGAGCCTCCTAGTATTTACCTGTCAAGGCGTGGTGAGTACAAGTCTCGGTTTTCCTACTTTTCGAAACGGTGGCAGTGGCTAATGCCGCTGTTGGAGCTTTCACCATCCTCACAATTTGATATTGTAATAGTTACATTCACCGACAGCACCCAGTAGTCCGAGTACATACATTTTACTTTAAGAAATGGAAATAGCCAAAAACAAATTAGACTCAAACAAATCCACCCGCAGTGAAAGCCTTGTCTTATTGATGTAACTCCAACACACTTTATTTTTAGCTATGTTTCTACTTGAAATGAGTTAGGTATATTTGGTACAATAGCAATACGAATGCTAATAAAAAGACACGCTTTGATATTCTGATAGAGCCCGTCCAATTGTGCTTATCTTGTAGGCTATGTAATCCCTGAGCGGTTCTCTATGCAATTATATAATGTTGTGATCTCTGGTGCTGTGTGATCCTCCTTTAGTGTTATTGTAGGGGTTTTATAAAGGAGAAGATCAGACAAGAGGTTGTATTAGTAATAGTGACATGGAATTCAGGATGAAACGAGGCATTCCATTGTTCGAGAATGTTTTCAGTTTACACAATAGGCAATAGCTGAGGGAGTAATACAGGAAACGCTTATGGGCATGGCATGGTCACTCGCCGTCGTTGCAGCTGTCCCAGTTGACTTTTGGAGTGATAAAAATGTTTGTTCCACTTTGCCCAAGTCGGTTTCTACGATTACTACTTACTTCCAGGAATAAAAACAGTACTGGTTGTAGTCACAGATTTAGTAATAGAGGATAAGCGGGGCCATCATAGTAAAGTTGGGAGCTTAGATATTATAAGGAATGATTAGATGAAAGCGGAAAGTACCTTGAAATTGTCGGTTGAAGTGCAAGTTAAAGTACCCAAGCTTGAAACATGGGCGTAGAAATAATTTTTTTTCTTGTGAGTTTGCTCTTACTTAGTTGCTCGTTCTTCATAGGTAGTTTAGTGGGCCTAACCGCATCGTATGGACCAACCAACTTACAAAAAGGGAATTAATCTTCCGGTGAAGTTTATTTTCTCAAAAGATATTTACTTGCTCATTTTTACTTTCTTGAAGTGTTGTTTTTAATTTGAAACTTAATACACCCAATCATTCCGAGTGTACCTACCTGTACGGCTTATGCTATTAACTGCTAGGGAAAAATAACTCTAAAACTAAAGCATAAAATCTCCGGTATCGTTATATTAGCATCAATTCTTTAAAGCATGCATAATTATACCAATTCATTCAACCACTTCAATTCCCTTCGACGAATTTTTTTAAAGTCTCTTCAAATATATAATTATTATTACTAAACTGTGTCTATCTACATACTGCAGCTATGTATGTGTTGATGTTAATAATGAGACATGACTCAAGGTTGATTTTTCCTATTATAAGTTCAACTATAAATCAAGATAATAAATCATGAAAAAAACTCTGAACATACTTACCTCTCCCAAAAAAGCCACCATCCAGGGAGGTAAAAAGAGTAGCTGTGAAAGTCGGGTACGACCAACCGGTTGAGAATAATAGACAAACCATGTGTGTTAGTTGGTTTTCCGATTCACCAACTTCTTCTACAATTTGTTTCCAGCCCAGTACTCACTAGCTTTAGCTAGAAATATGTCTCAATAGGCTTCTGGGGTTTTATGGCACATTCGGACAGCAATAACCATCACCTTTTTCCTTCAGACTCAGTAGCTGAAGCAAAAATATTAAGAGTAGAAATAGAGAGAAGGGGGTAAATACCAAGGGAGTATTGTAAGCGTCTTGCTGTTCTTTTAGTACTAGAGAATAATATTTCTCTTAGACAAATACGTTTAACCCAGTTATACTCCCCACAGGATGATGATTCAATGGTATGATGGGATGTTTTGTAAAAATTGAGGTGTCAAACAGAACGGGAAAGCAATAGCGAAGATTAAATTGAACCGGAAACCCGATTTTGGGCTCAGAGGGGCTTTAGCTCGCTGATGTATTGGCCAAGAGTGGAAGATACGGACTGAAAGTTGGAAGAGAAAAGGGATAGTTTTAAATCGGGAGTTGGATCTCGAGGAAAAAGTGAGATATACTAAAAAGGAAGAGTGCCTGGGTGAAAGTGGAGCTCCATCTTATTTTATTGGGTGTAACCTCCCTTAATTTTGTTTTTACACAATGGAAACCGGAATAATAATGTAACAAACGCAGCCTTTGTAGTGACTAATTTGTATGTCCGTTTTGTTTATCATATTTGATTTTGCAGGGTAGTAGTAGTTTAAAAGTTTTACTAATTCTGAGGGTAATAAACAAGGATTTTCATGTCTGATAGAAATTATGCAAGGAAAGGATTAGATAATTTAGCTAAGTATACAAACCAGTTGCGAAACAAGATCCCCACTCGATAGTTAGCTGATACGGTCGAGTAGTTCGGTTTATTAAAATGGAACCTATAACTCACAACTCAGTTCTGTTATGATTTGGCTTGTCGGGGTATGAATAGGGAGGGTTGAACATTAGTCAAGAAGAGGAGGAGTAATTAGTGGAATGTGAACATTCAGGAAGTTTAGATTTTCTATTAGAATATTTTTCATAATGCTGTCCACCAGTGGGTAATATACCTACTGGGGTTCTTTCTCTTTCTGTTTTGTTGGTGGATCTGATACAAAGAGAAAAAGATTTATGAGTTTTTTCGTTTGGCTGCATGTTTAGAATCAATTACACCGTCACTTTGTGAATGTCCGTGGTCCTAGTCGCGAAGAAGTTTAACGTAAGTAGTTGAAGTGAGTACTGGAAATCTAAACTGGTTTTAACCATAAACTATATTACAGCAAGTAAGTAAATAAGAGAATGCATAGCCATCCAAAAAGCTGGTAGGGGACCACCAAAGCAACACATTTAGAACGATAAAGATTAGAGTGGTAGATACGGTCATATGTATTTAGTTTTAACGAACCAACCAACCTTTTCCCAATGTGTATTGGAAAAATCATTAACTTCCATAGATAAATGAATTTATCAAAGTCACGCACAGTACTACGTGTAAGACCATTAATTTGTCAATCTGAGGTTGCTTACTAGATTAAAGTTATACTGCTTGAATTCAGCTGATATTATCCATACGATTTATTTGGGAGTCATTAGCTTAAGAATATAGTTACTACATGTATCCTGATGCTGAGTATCGTTAATACTTAATAGGCACCTCAGCAGCTATGAAAACGATACTAGCACTTGTCGCAATTTTACTTGAACGTTGTTTCTGATAACCACACAAGCAAGCATTTTGCGGGTATGAGAGTTATGAGACTCACTAAGAATTCAGCTATTACTGAATCAAATCGATTACTCTAACTTGATTAAATGGATATGTAGATTTATAAATTTTATTTCTGTGATGCTATCTATTGAAATTTGGATAACAGGACATCAGAAATAGTTCCGTCCCCAACCATTGGGACCTAAACAATTGCTGCACATACCGTACGGTGGTAAACCAGTAGAAATACAAGTATAATTAAAAAGTAAGCAAACGAAAAGCTCTCGTGTCTGGAACCTGGGTAAAGTTTTATTCCGATAAAGTAGGTTGTTGATTGAACTAAAGGCCATTTTTGGGGGCCGCATTCCTTTCTACCTACTCGAAGCATGCATTCTTATGGAAAATGAGAGGGGTGTA